>WFAB01001597.1:80000-130499 GCA_018977245.1 Lethenteron camtschaticum
CGATTCAGTTAATCACCACCGGTGTTGTTACCATCCCACCACCGTCACCACCCTCACCGTCACCACCGTCACCACCCTCACCGTCACCACCCTCACCACCCCCACCGTCACCACCATCACCACCCCACCGCCACCGTCACCACCCTCACCGTCACCACCATCACCACCCTCACCGTCACCACCCCCACCGTCACCACCATCACCACCCCACCGTCACCACCATCACCACCCCCACCGTCACCACCCTCACCGTCACCACCCTCACCGTCACCACCGTCACCACCCTCACCGTCACCACCCTCACCGTCACCACCATCACCACCCCCACCGTCACCACCCTCACCGTCATCACCCCACCGTCACCACCTCACCGTCACCGCCCCACCGTCACCACCGTCACCACCCTCACCGTCACCACCCCACCGTCACCACCCTCACCGTCACCACCGTCACCACCCCCACCATCACCACCCTCACCGTCACCACCATCACCACCCCCACCGTCACCACCCTCACCGTCACCACCCCCACCGTGACCACCCTCACCATCACCACCGCCACCGTCACCACCATCACCACCCCCACCGTCACCACCCTCACCGTCACCACCCTCACCACCCCCACCGTGACCACCCTCACCATCACCACCGCCACCGTCACCACCCCCACCGTCACCACCCTCACCGTCACCACCATCACCACCCCCACCGCCACCGTCACCGCCCCACCGTCACCACCGTCACCACCCTCACCGTCACCACCCCCACCGTCACCACCCTCACCGTCACCACCGTCACCACCCTCACCGTCACCACCCTCACCGTCACCACCCTCACCACCCCACCGTGACCACCCTCACCATCACCGCCCTCACCGTCACCACCCTCACCGTCACCACCATCACCACCCTCACCGTCACCACCCTAACTGTCACCACCCTCACCGTCACCACCCTCACCGTCACAACCCCGCCGCCACCACCCCCACCGTCACCACCCCCACCGTCACCACCCTCACCGTCACCACCATCACCACCCTCACCGTTACCACCCTCACTGTCACCACCCTCACCGTCACCACCGTCACCACCCTCACCGTCACCACCCCCACCACCCCCACCATCACCACCCCCACCGTCACCACCCTCACCGTCACCACCCTCACCGTCACCACCCCCACCGTCACCACCCCACCGTCACCACCTCACCACCCCACCATCACCACCCCCACCATCACCGCCCTCACCGTGACCGCCCCGCTGTGCCCCCCACCCAGTGCTAGCGGCAGCATCGGCGGCGTTGCTGGGCGCCGACTCGGCATCGCCGATGGACCCCCGGATCACCGTGGCAACCCTGCGGGCGCTCGCCGGATCCCTGGCCGGCGCCGGATCCCTGGCCGGTGCCGGATCAGTGGGCGGCGCCACCACCTCCACCTCGTCGTCGTCAGCGTCGTTGTGAAGGGGAGGGGGGGGAGCAGCAGGGGGAGGGGGGTGCAGGGGGAGGAGGCAGGGGGAACAGCAGCAGGAAGGGAGGGGGAGCAGTGGCAATGTGACGTCTCATAGAGAACTCGTGTCATCTCATCGTGTGAGTCGATAGAACTCTGTGGGAGTCTGTGGGTAAGCATCTGTAGCCCCAGAGGTCGCCCCGAGGTCACCCCGAGATTGCACCCGGTCGTCAGCTCGAGGTCACTGTGAGGTCGTCACTCCGAGATCACCCCGAGGTCAACCAGAGGTCGCCACCGAGGTTACCCAAAGGTCGCCCCTGAGGTTGCCCGAGGTCACCCAGAGGTCACCCCCTAGATTACCCAGAGGTCTTCCTGAGGTTTTCCCGAGGTCACCCCGAGGTCGCCCAGAGGTCACCCAGAGGTCGCCCTGAGGTCACCCCCAAGGTCGCCCAGAGTTCACCCCGAGGTCACCACGAGGTTTCCCTGAGGTCATACTGAGGTTACCCCAAGGTCGCCCTGAGGTCATCCTGAGGTCATCCTGAGGTCACCCCCAAGGTCGCCTCTGAGGCCACGCCGAGGTCGCCCAGAGGTCACCCGACGCGCCGAGGCCGTCCTGCAGCCAGCTGTGGCGAGATGTTGACTACCTCGCCTGGTCTACAGGAGGTTGTGGGTTCGATCCCGACCCTGACGATGCCTGCTGCTGCTGCTGTATATTTGGAATCTACGTCTCTCTCTCATCATCACCACGGTGACTAGGAGATGTTAACTACCTCGCCTGGTGCGCAGGAGGTCGTGGGTTCGATCCCGACCCTGACGATGCTTGCTGCTGTATGTTTGGAGTCTGCGTCTCTCCCATCATCATCATCACGGTGGCTAGGAGATGTTCACTACTTCTGCGTCTCCCCGTGGTGGTCACTGCGTGGATTGTTCTCCGAGTTCCTCTGGTTTTCTCCCTCCACGTTTGGAACCAACATCACCACGTGTTCTTGGTTCTTTCGGTAAAGTCACGTAGAATGGAAGTAATAAAATAATAAAAATAAAACATAATAAAACAATTCTCACGACGTTTCGGCCACAACGCAAGCAGCCGTCCTCAGGTGGAGAGCAGGTCTGTCGAGAAGACAGAGTCTGAATGACACACCCCAGGCTTGGAGCGTCTATTTAAGCTGGGTTAGAGGGGGAAGAGCGCCTTGACAAAAGAATATGCATATAAAGAGGAATTTACGTGTTTCGAGTATTTGCCTCCTGCTATAGATTCCCTACCAACGACGACGACGACGACGAAGACCAGCGGTTGAGCTACTGTCAGTCGTGATGGCCAAGAGCTCAACGGGGCCTTACCTGGTTGTAGTAGAAGTGTTAGTTTTCCCTCCACACTTACACATCACGCCTATAGAGTCATTTGGCTGAGGCTGATATAAATTTCCCACGTGATCATCATGATGATGATAATCTATTATTTCTGACTAGACTAGTATTCATCATAGAAGATTGATAAAGTTGTGCGCTTACCAACGTCATGGGACGTCTCTCCCTGCGACTTGTGACGGCGTCTGCGGGAGGACGGCAAAGTGGTGTCGGTGGGGACCAACTCGATCCCGGGAGTCGACACCGAACCGCCTGGTTCTCTCTCTCTCGATCATCATATTCATCACAGACAGACAGAGAAAGTTGTTTATGTATCATTATAATTTTACATCTGGAAGACTTAATTGAAAGCGACATTTCGTGTTAATTTTCTCTCGTCGCTAAGTAGATGTCCTTGCTGGGGTTCGTTCGACGCGAGCTTCCACCGGGTTGGGATTGCGGGGTCGAGATGGGGCGACACGGAGCCGCTGGCCGTGCGAGGAGACCGCTGCCGTCTGCAGGTCGATTCGCACGTCATCGAGCGTCTGCCCTCGCACCTCCGTCGTGCATGCAACGACGGAGGTGCGGCGTTCACGATGTTCATCGCAGATAAAGTTGGGCGTTTATATCGTTATTCAGTGGGCCGCCTGGTTCTGGTCAATACCACTGGTCAACACTTTTCTGGCATAAACTATTCCGATGTTTTTTTTTGGGGTGCTGATTCCAAATCTGGCATCAGTTTTTGTCTATCACATCAGGTTTTTGAGATATCAAATATTGCATTTTCAATAAAAACTGCAGAAGAAAAATATTAAATAAATGTGGATATCTACATAAAATTATATTATAGACACACTATCCTAAAAATACAGCACCATATTTTAACACTAAAGCAGTCGCTGACTCGCAACGACTTGCAATCATAAGTGACAGAGTTAATTTCGGGTAAAATCAATGAAAACGGGTATGCCGATAGCATAAAAATGAGATGTGATAGAGCAAATCTGAGATCAGATTTGGAATCGGCACCCTGAAATTAGTCTAGAACAGCTGCAAAAGTCCAGGCCAGAAAAAAATGTTTTTTCTTTGTTGACCAGTGTAATAGATACCGTAGTTTAGAAGTTAGCAAGTCACACTTAATTGAGTTGGGTTTTTGACCACTTTCGTGAGGGTGCATTGGTGTTTTCCCGGTTCCTGCCCCTTTCGTCACAAGCCCGCGGGCCCGGCACCGACTGTGCAGCAGCCGCAGCAGCAGCAGCAGCGGCAGCGGCGGCGTCGAAGGCGAGTTGGTGGGTCACCGCACGGATGGGGTCGTGAAACTCTCTCCTCGCTCTGCAGCGCTCTCTCGTGGGCAGGTTGTTGCCACCCATTGTCAGGCAGCAGTAGAGAGAGACTGGGGCCCTCTGAGCACGGGGCTGCCTGGCGCCTTCTGTTCAGTTAATAAACCCGTTGCGTGAAGACACTCTGTGTTTGTCTGTGTCTGTGTGTGTTTGTCTGTGTCTGTGTGTGTTTTGTCTGTCTGTGTCTGTGTGTTGGGTATTTTGTACCATTGGACACTCCACCCCCACAACTCCCAATCGGTGATGGGGCAGTTGTGGAGTGGAGAGTTTCCCATACCTGGGCAGTGTGCTTATGACCGGCTCCAGTTTAACAACAGAGGTCTCACTCCGAATCAGTCGAGCGGCAATATCTTTTCATCGGTTGCGTAACGCTGTGTGGAAGCTACCTGGTCTGTCGCTCCGCACGAAGCTTCAGGTCTTCTCGGCCACGGTCATTCCCTCCCTTCTCTACGCTTGCGAAACGTGGACCCCCCTAATGGAGCATCTTCGCCGGTTGGAAACATTTAGGCTGGCCTGCCTACGATCCATCCTGGTTTAACCAGGCTGGATTGTGTGAGGAGCTCACAAATCCTTGAAAGATCTGGGCAAAGTCCCATCGGTGAGCAAGGCTGCGTTGGCTGGGTCATGTAGCCCGCATGCCCAGCCACCGCATGCCTAAACAGCTTTTGTTCAGCCGGATCGAGGAGGCTAAACGGGCGCGGCACGGGCTAGAGAAGAGATGGAGTGATGTGGTACAGGAGGACGTGGAGCTGAGTGGACTTGCCGATGACCGGTACCAGCGGTGTCAAGATCGGCCTCTGTGGAAGAGGCTCGTGAAGGACGCTACTGTGGTGGCTAAAGCACAGCAAGTTGGTACAGTAGGGGGCACAGGTGGTGCATCAGCCAGTCATCTCAGTCGACCCGTGGCACTTGGGTCTGCCCCGTGACCTGCCAGCGGGCGTTCGACACTTCACGTGGCCTCAAGGTGCACTTGGCCTGGTGACGTCACCGCCACTTAGTGGCGAATGGCGGTTGTGTTGGCGTGGTGCTGGCCACCCACCTCGTTTACCACAGTACCAGCCGCCATAGGTGCTGCTGCTACTCTCCACTCACAGCACTTGCCTCTACAGTCGGTTAGAGGCTACACGGGGACTTTTGTCTTTGTGTGGGGAACGGTGGTGCTGTTATTGCTCCGTGGATCTGTGGTGTACAAACAACAACAACAATAATCGCACGTGATGGTTTTAATGTTTAAGTATTGTTACTGTTTAATGTCGCACCCTGTCAGAATGAAGTAATCACGGACTCTTACAGCAAGTGAGCGTAGCAACACCACGGCAGTAGCATCCACACCACTTGACACAGCAGGTCATCATCATAGCGTAGTGTATAGTAGTGTAGTGTATAGAACAGGAGTCCTCAAACTACGGCCCGCGGGCCACATGCATCCCACCGAGGACATTTATCCGGCCCATGGTCACTAATTGGGCTGCGCTTGTGAGCACTAATTGAACACTGATTGAGCTGCGGCGGTGGGCACTCATTGGGCTGCGCTGGTGAATGGTTCAATGGGCTAATTGACTGGACTTGCCCCCAGGCCTAAGGCTGCCAGCCCTCCCTGGCTGCGCTTGACTGGCTCTCCCTCCCTCAGCTCCCTCACTTGCCCCTCGGCTCCACTCCCAGTGATATTCCCGTGTGCTGAGTAAATGATAGAGGGGTAATAACAGAGTGATCTCTGATCTCTTGAGGGGCTGCCTGCTGTTTTCCCGTGCTGGTCAGTGACAGACAGCCGAGGAGTAGGAAACCCAATTTAAATGACAGTAAGTGCATTTATATTCTGATTGTTATTCAGTTGTATGAGGTGATATGTTGTATGTTGTGTAAGCCCCGGTTCATACTGTTGCGATCTCTGAGCAGTGCGAGTTCAGCCATATGCTTGTATGGCTGAACTTGCATTAGATTCGGAAGAAAAAAGGCACATGTGCCTTCTTTTTTCCTGCAATTGAATCGGATCGCATGGGTCTTCTCCCCATGCGATCCGATTCCTATGCGAGTTCGCAGATCGCACTGCGATCTGTGAACAAGACTGCAGGTGTCATTAACATTTTAATGGCACCCGCACCAGTGTGAGCCTGGGGTAAAAGCGGAGTTCCCCCAATCCGACTGCATTGATGGGCAGTGCAGTCTGTATGTCTCTGTGTGGGCAAAGTTATTGCTGGTATATTGTTTTTGTAGCGCTGTATGTATATTGGTATTTTACTAACAGCAATTTTGACTCCCTAGGAAACAATGATGTCAAGAAAGAGAAAAATTGACTCGGAGTGTAGGATATTCAAAGAACAGTGGACTTGTGATTACTTTTTCATGCAGTACAAGGAAAGAGCTGTGTGTCTGATATGCCAGAATATAGTGTCTGTGTTCAAAGAATACAATTTACGTTGACACTATGAAACTCAACATAAAGATAAATATGATTGTTTGGCCGGAGAAGTGAGAAAAGATAAAATATTAAAACTGAAAAATACATTAACAACTCAGCAAAATACTTTTGTGAAGTAGAAGCAGCTAAATATTTGATCACTGCGAGCAAGTTTTCAAGTTGCCAAGCTAATAGCGTGCACTGGCAGACCATTCGTGGAGGGAGAATTTGTTAAAGAATGCCTTCTTTCTGTTGCCAAAGAGGTGTGTCCAGAGAAGGCCGATTTATTTAGTACAGTGAGTCTTTCAGGACCTACAATTACACGGAGGATTGAAGAAATGGGAGACAATTTGCATCAGCATTTGCAAAACTCCACCAAAAAACTTTCCTATTTTTCCTTGGCACTCGACGAAAGCAATGATGTTCGTGATTCTGCACAACTTCTAATTTTTATTCGTGGGACGAATGACTATTTCGAAGTCACAGAAGAGCTTGCTGCACTGCAAAGCATCAAAGGAAAAACTACAGGAGAGGATATCTATGAAAAGGTTTGCCAAACTGTGAATGGTTTGGAGCTGAACTGGGCTAAACTAGCCAGTGTGACAACTGATGGTGCTCCTAGCATGGTGGGGTCTAAGAAAGGAGTAATTGCTCGCATTAACCAAGAGATGACCAAACATAACCATTCTCATCCAATAGCCATACACTGCAGGGATTCATCTTCTTGGTTCTTTCGGTAAAGTCACGGAGAATGGAAATAACAAAATAATAAAACATAATAAAGTAATTCTCACGACGTTTCGGCCGCAACGCAAGCAGCTGTCCCCGACAGACCTGGTCTTCACCTGAGGAGGGCTGCTTGCGTTGTGGCCGAAACGTCGTGAGATTTATTTTATAATGTTTTAATTTATTATTTTATTATTTCCATTCTACGTGACTTTACCGAAAGAACCAAGAAGATGAACCACAGAGAATGTCTGAAGGATTTGGTTGAGTTGGCTGTAGTCGGTCTCATTGGTGTCTTCCTCAGAGGCCGGTGCTGGTGCGTAGGTGCCCATGATGGTTCCGTTTTGGTCTTTTGCGAGTGTCATGTTGATGTTGTCGACTGCTAAACCCACGTCATGCAGGTGTGGGCCGTGTGCTGCGTTACCCAGGAGAAGGTGCAGCCTCTGCTTGGCTCCGTCAGTTGCCCCTCGTCAGCCAGACGGGTGGTGTCGCTGAGGGCGGCAATATGGATGCTAAATCGTCCCGGCTGGCGTGCCACACACAGTAGCTGCGCTCTGGACGGTGCGAGTTTGGGTTGTCTGCGAGGGCCCTGACATTCCAGGATCCAGCGTTTAGGTGATACTACTTCTTGTTTCGACCGCAAGTATTGATGCTCCCTCTGAGTCGCAGTTAAGCCAGACAGGATGTTTACAGCATGGGAACCTCATTTGACAGTAAAAATATGATAATTGGTTTTTTACCCTTCTATCTGTCAACAAAACTGACACCTTTTTACAAGGAGTCATGTTTGCATAGACCGCAATACCTGCCTTTTGGCGTCATCTGGTCCAACCCATGTGAGACTAGGCTCTAAGGAAAGCTGTCTCAGGTGTGGACCAATCAACTTCAAGGACAGTGCATACATTATCAGAGTTATGTCTTTTGTTTGTATTATGACTGCAGGTATTGCGGTCTATGCAAACATGACTCCCTGTAAAAAGGTGTCAGTTTTGTTGCCAGATAGAAGGGTAAAGAACCAACGATCAGACAGGATGTTGTTAGGCAGACGATGTTTAGGGCACCTTTCCTAGCCCTCGTCCCCCGTTTGGGGTGAGCAGAGTGTATCCTTGTGGGCTGTTGAGTCGCAGCTGCAGCTGCCTCATCCGAGTGCGTCACGACGACGTCCTGACAGCCGCCGCCGCCGCCGCCGCCTTGATGCTGGGCGGTGACTCGAGCATCTCGCTGCATGGCCTGCTCCGCTCGCCACCGCCTGCCGCACAAGGACTCTGGGTGGGCAGCGCGGTGGTGAGACGGCACGGCTCCTGGGATCTGCGTGCGGTGTCCGTTGCACACCAGGCTACCGCACGGGGCTGAGCCACGAGCCCAGCCTGGGTCCAGTGGCAAGGCAGGGAGCCGAGACGATGGGAAGGGGCTTGTCCTCCAGCGCCGGACATCCTCCGCCATGTGCTGTTGGCCATCAGGACCACAGCTCGCACGCCTCATCGGGGTGGGCTGTTGGCCACGTGGTGTCCACCCGGATTGTGTCCGGGTTGACTCCCCCAGCCTAAGTGGCTCACCGGAGCCCCCGTGGCCATGTGGTGTCCACCCGGGATTGTGTCCGGGTTGACTTTCGTTGCCTAAGTCACTCACCATAGCCCCCGTTGGCCACGTGGTGTCCACCCGGGATTGTGTCCGGGTTGACTCCCCCAGCCTAAGTGGCTCACCGGAGCCCCCGTGGCCATGTGGTGTCCACCCGGGATTGTGTCCGGGTTGACTTTCGTTGCCTAAGTCACTCACCATAGCCCCCGTTGGCCACGTGGTGTCCACCCGGGATTGTGTCCGGGTTGACTCCCCTAGCCTAAGTGGCTCACCGGAGCCCTCGTTGGCCTCGTGGTGTCCACCCGGGATTGTGTCCGGGTTGACTTTCGTTGCCTAAGTGACTCACCATAGCCCCGTTGGCCACTTGGTGTCCACCCGGATTGTGTCCGGGTTGACTCCCTAGACTAAGTGGCTCACCGGAGCCCCCGTTGGCCACGTGGTGTCCAGCTGAGTCCAGCTGAGTCCAGCTGAGTCCAGGTGAGTCCAGCTGAGTCCAGCTGAGTCCAGGTGAGTCCAGCTGAGTCCAGCTGAGTCCAGGTGAGTCCAGCTGAGTCCAGCTGAGTCCAGCTGAGTCCAGGTGAGTCCAGCTGAGTCCAGGTGAGTCCAGCTGAGTCCAGCTGAGTCCAGGTGAGTCCAGCTAAGTCCAGCTGAGTCCAGCTGAGTCCAGGTGAGTCCAGGTGAGTCCAGCTGAGTCCAGGTGAGTCAGGTGAGTCCAGCTGAGTCCAGGTGAGTCCAGGTGAGTCCAGCTGAGTCCAGGTGAGTCCAGGTGAGTCCAGCTCAGTCCAGGCCTTCACGGCTATTGGTCGGACCGCCCACCATACTTCGCCCTGTCTGGCACTCCTGTGTTGTACCTGTTACCACCTCCCGCGACACGGACGAGGTTGGTTTGGGGCCGTCCATAAATGACGTCACGCGATTTTGGACGATTTTTGANCCCCCCCCCCTCGTCACACGGCGTCACGAAAAGTCAGACCCCCCCCCCTCAAATATGACGTCACAAAGCTCTGCCCCCCCCAAAACCATATTTCCATTTTGAAAATGAAACACGCTTCAAATCGCTTTAAACTATTGTCATTGTGGTGCGTGTTTAATGTGGCGCTGCACTCTGATGTTGTAGGAGATTTATTAAACAAGGCGTTGGAAAGTAATTTAGATAACATTATTGAACATTTCAACGTCTAACTAAAGCGATGTTCAGAATATTATATTGGAATTATATTATAATTATAAAATATTAAAGTAATTTAACTATTAAAAAATACTTGAAACGTTGTAGTAGAACGAAGCAAAATGGAGAGTACAGTAAACATTCGTATATCCATTGCACAGAATGAAAAGCCCTGGCAGAATCATTAGATCAAAACGTTTAATAAAAAATTCAAATATGCTTCTCCATTCTCCATAGCAAATGCTTCTTCATGGAAATAAATAAAAGGTGACCTTGAAATTGAAACAAATGTTCATAATGAAAATTAAAAAATTTGTTATAACAATTCTATATTTTCTTTGGTTCTTTCGGTAAAGTCACGTAGAAGGAAAGTAATAAAATAATAAAAATAAAACATAATAAAATAATATATATTTTAATAATATATATTTTATTATGTTTTATTTTATTTTAATAATATATATTTTAATAATATATATTTATTATGTTTTATTTGTATTATTTTATTACTTTCCTTCTACGTGACTTTACCGAAAGAACCAAGAAGATGAATCCCTGCAGTCACGAAAGCTTTAAATCGAAAAAAAAATCTATATTTATTTAAAGTTGGGCATTTGGATGTGACGTCACATTTCTCACCCCCCCTCGTCACACTTCGTCACAAATATCTGACCCCCCCCCAGGTGCGTGACGTCATTTATGGACGCCCCTATCACACACGCTCCAGACGCAAACCACGCGCGCGTGGTGACGTCACCTGTCAGGCCCCGCCCTTGTACTAGCCCTCCCCTTAAATATCAACCCTCTCCCTCATCACAGCCCTCCCCCTTAAATAGCAGCCCCGCCCCTCATCACAGCCCCTCCCCTTAAATAGCAGCCCCGCCCTCATCACAGCCCTCCCCCTAATGGTGGCCCGCCCCTCATGACAGCTCATCCCCCTTAAATATCAACCCTCCCCTCATCACAGCCCCTCCCCCTAATGGTGGCCCCGCCTCATCACAGCTCACCCCCTTAAATAGCAGCCCCGCCCCTCGTCACAGCCCCTCCCCCTTAAATAGCAGCCCGCCCCTCGTCACAGCCCTCCCCCTAATGGTGGCCCCGCCCTCTCCCTTAAATAGCGGCCCGCCCTCACCTCCGTCTCTTTCTCACTGCGCCGACGATGGCGGCGACGGCGTCGTCGGCTCTCCGCCGCCGCTCCCCTCGTCGTCACCATCCGCCGCCATCCTCGCCGCCCGCGCGCCGAGCGAGGCGGGTGGCGGCGCGGCGCGACGGGGAGAGTCCGCGCGGCGCGATGGAGCCTCTCGGCCGCGCTGGGGAGACTCCCGCGAGGCGGGAGGAGGCGGCGGCGGCGGGAAGAGGCGCGCGGCCGGGAGCGCTGAGGAGGACGGCGGCCATCGCCTCCGCGGTGAGGAGGGATCGGGGTTTTGATGGCTCCGATGTTGCTCCGGACGCTGTTGCCTTTGCAGGGCGCAGTGGGGAGCGCCGTCTAACGATGAATAAACTTCGCAGATTGTACCTCGCCAAGTAAAGGGCTGTTACAGCAGGGGAGACCCGCGTCAGCGCTTTGCGCCATGTGCTCATGAGGAAGGCCCATGCACCGAAACGTCGCCTTTTGTGCGCGTGCTGTTTTCTTGCATCTTATTTGAGTTGCGATTTAATAGAATTTAAAGTTTTCTTCTCGTAAATATGTTCAGAATTTCCCTACCGCCTCAGATTATTTTGGCGGGAAATGTTTTCTTCATAATTGCCGCGTCTTTTAACGGCTTGTTTACTATATTAGCTTCATACGATTCTCCATCGAAGTTTCGATGATTTGCGACGCGAGTTTGCTTTGTGTCTATTTTAAGAGACCCATCGCCAATATTAACCGCATCGATTAACGTCGCGCTTAGAGTAATGCTACTACGGGCGCCGACGTGCTATGAACCAGGCCTATTGCCCGAAACGTCGTCTTATTACATAGTGTGTACACCGTGTGTTTAATACTGGATTCCATCCCGACCCTGACGATGTCTGCTGCTGCTGCATATTTCGAGTCTGCGTCTCTCATCACATTGGCTAGGTGATATTCCTTGGTTCTTTCGGTAAAGTCACGTATAAAGATAAAATAATAAATTCAATAATAGCATGCGACGTTTCGATTGCTTGTGTTGCAAGAATAATTCCTGCAGTCACGAAAGCTCCAAAAATTAAGATTGGCTATGAGATGTTAACTACCTCGCCTGGTACACAGGAGGTCGTGGGTTCCATCCCGACCCTGACGATGCCTGCTGCTGATGCTGCTGCTGATGCTGCATATTTAGTCTGCGTCTCCGATGTTTCCCCCTCCACGTGTAGTCAACATCACGCATTTTTAAGAGTTGTTTGTTTGCTGCTCTACATTTCCACGAGGCGATGATGACGACGATCGCCGCCACTTGGTTGAGCGATCACTTGTGATGTCCACGTCCGCTTGTGGAAATTGGCTGCATAGGAGCTCCGCGAGGCCTTACAGCTGGTCGCATACCCAAAGCAATTTGAAGTAAAAATTAAAACCACTATTATTATTATTTAAATTGCATCATGCGTCCACACGCGCACGGTCTTGTCATTTGACACGGATCGTGTCGAGAGGTTCGTTGCCCGAAACGTCGTCGTTGTCGCAAGACCACGTGGACTTGCGTTGCTATTTATAATTTTAATATTTCGAGAGTTTTAATTAATTAGTGTGAGCCGTGGATACCTCGTGTGGCCTTCCCGACCCGTGCCCCCCCCCCGTACGGGACACGTGGGTGAAAGAGCCTCGTGCTTATCGGGTTTCTCCCAGGATGCGATGACGACCCCGATTGGGAACGAACGCGGCGACCGTTTTAGGGTCCGTGTCGAGTAGCCGCAGCATCACGATGGACGATAGAGACGACGTTTCGAGCAGTGGCCCTTCTGCAGAAGCGCACATCCATCACACATCCATGCCATGAATTATGGAAGGGGCCTTGTGCCATTTCAAGGCCTTAATCCAGCGGGGGATTGACCGTTCTCAGTCGCCGTGTTTTTGTTTCGCCTGCTTAACATTCAAATCGTTGGGCTGTCGATATTTTAGTGATGTGTTTATTCTATCAGGTAGGGGCCCCTGGGCTGCCGTAGCCTTCGCAATGTAACGGGCAGCTCCACACACTGGTGGTGGTTCGTCATCGCGCGCAAAGTTGTCGTGGCCAAATAACTATGAACGCGATGTCGATTCGAAATGTGGAGGCTGAAAATCCGTGCGTGAGACGCCACAAACTCCAAATAAACAGCAGCAGCAGGCATCGTCAGGGCCGGGGATCGAACCCACGACCTCCTGTAGACCAGGCGAGGTAGTTAACATCTACGCACCGTGATCAGGGAGACCCCAAATATAGAGCAATAGGCATCGTCAGGGTCTGGATCGAATCTACGACCTCCTGTAGACCAGGTGAGGTGGTTAACATCTCCTACGCACCGTGATCAGGGAGACTCCAAATATACAGCAATAGGTATCGTCAGGGTCGGGATCAAATCTACGAGCTCCTGTAGACCAGGCGAGGTGGTTAACATCTCCTACGCACCGTGATCAGGGAGACCCCAAATATAGAGCAATAGGCATCGTCAGGGTCGGGATCGAATCTACGACTCCTGTAGACCAGTTCCCGGAGAGGGGAGTCCCCGGCCTGCTCGCTCTGCTGCTGGATGAATGTCCCCCCCCCAGTGTCGTGTAGGGGGTGGTGCTAGTTTAGCTCCCTCACGGCCACCGCCCGTGCTGCTGCTGCTCCTCCTCCGCTCGCGTCGAGTGATGAGAACACGTGACCAGTTCTGCTACCGAGTGACAGTGACGACGCTCAGCTCTGACGACGTCGAGGAGGAGGATGGGCAGGAGGAGGATGGGAGTGAGGTGCCGTGAGGCCCAAGGAAGCGTGAGGGGGGGGGGTGGCGAGTGTTAGGCGGTGTGGGTGGCGAGTGTTAGGCGGTGTGGGTGGCGAGTGTTAGGCGGCGTGGGTGGCGAGTGTTAGGCGGCGTGGGTGGCGAGTGTTAGGCGGCGTGGGTGGCGAGTGTTAGGCGGCGTGGGTGGCGAGTGTTAGGCGGCGTGGGTGGCGAGTGTTAGGCGGTGTGGGTGGCGAGTGTTAGGCGGCGTGGGTGGCGAGTGTTAGGCGGCGTGGGTGGCGAGTGTTAGGCGGCGTGGGTGGCGAGTGTTAGGCGGTGTGGGTGGCGAGTGTTAGGCGGAGTGGGTGGCGAGTGTTAGGCGGAGTGGGTGGCGAGTGTTAGGCGGCGTGGGTGGCGAGTGTTAGGCGGCGTGGGTGGCGAGTGTTAGGCGGCGTGGGTGGCGAGTGTTAGGCGGCGTGGGTGGCGAGTGTTAGGCGGCGTGGGTGGCGAGTGTTAGGCGGCGTGGGTGGCGAGTGTTAGGCGGCGTGGGTGGCGAGTGTTAGGCGGCGTGGGTGGCGAGTGTTAGGCGGCGTGGGTGGCGAGTGTTAGGCGGCGTGGGTGGCGAGTGTTAGGCGGCGTGGGTGGCGAGTGTTAGGCGGCGTGGGTGGCGAGTGTTAGGCGGCGTGGGTGGCGAGTGTTAGGCGGCGTGGGTGGCGAGTGTTAGGCGGCGTGGGTGGCGAGTGTTAGGCGGCGTGGGTGGCGAGTGTTAGGCGGCGTGGGTGGCGAGTGTTAGGCGGCGTGGGTGGCGAGTGTTGGCGGCGTGGGTGGCGAGTGTTAGGCGGCGTGGGTGGCGAGTGTTAGGCGGCGTGGGTGGGAGTGTTAGGCGGCGTGGGTGGCGAGTGTTAGGCGGCGTGGGTGGCGAGTGTTAGGCGGCGTGGGTGGCGAGTGTTAGGCGGCGTGGGTGGCGAGTGTTAGGCGGCGTGGGTGGCGAGTGTTAGGCGGCGTGGGTGGCGAGTGTTAGGCGGCGTGGGTGGCGAGTGTTAGGCGGCGTGGGTGGCGAGTGTTAGGCGGCGTGGGTGGCGAGTGTTAGGCGGCGTGGGTGGCGAGTGTTAGGCGGCGTGGGTGGCGAGTGTTAGGCGGCGTGGGTGGCGAGTGTTAGGCGGCGTGGGTGGCGAGTGTTAGGCGGCGTGGGTGGCGAGTGTTAGGCGGGGGGGTGGCGAGTGTTAGGCGGCGTGGGTGGCGAGTGTTAGGCGGCGTGGGTGGCGAGTGTTAGGCGGCGTGGGTGGCGAGTGTTAGGCGGCGTGGGTGGCGAGTGTTAGGCGGCGTGGGTGGCGAGTGTTAGGCGGCGTGGGTGGCGAGTGTTAGGCGGGGTGGGTGGCGAGTGTTAGGCGGTGTGGGTGGGGAGTGTAGGGGGGGGGGGGGGGAGTGTAGGGGGTGGGTGGCGAGTGTTAGGCGGCGTGGGTGGCGAGTGTAGGCGGTGTGGGTGGCGAGTGTTAGGCGGAGTGGGTGGCGAGTGTTAGGCGGAGTGGGTGGCGAGTGTTAGGCGGCGTGGGTGGCGAGTGTTAGGCGGCGTGGGTGGCGAGTGCTAGGCGGTGTGGGTGGCGAGTGCTAGGCGGCGTGGGTGGCGAGTGTTAGGCGGCGTGGGTGGCGAGTGCTAGGCGGCGTGGGTGGCGAGTGCTAGGCGGTGTGGGTGGCGAGCGTTAGGCGATGTGGGTGGCGAGTGTTAGGCGGTGTGGGTGGCGAGTGTTAGGCGGTGTGGGTGGTGAGTGTTAGGCGGGGTGGGTGGCGAGTGTTAGGCGGTGTGGGTGGCGAGTGTTAGGCGGCGTGGGTGGCGAGTGTTAGGCGGTGTGGGTGGTGAGTGTTAGGCGGCGTGGGTGGCGAGTGTTAGGCGGGTGGGTGGCGAGTGTTAGGCGGGTGGGTGGCGAGTGTTAGGCGGGTGGGTGGCGAGTGTTAGGCGGCGTGGGTGGCGAGTGTTAGGCGGCGTGGGTGGCGAGTGTTAGGCGGTGTGGGTGGCGAGTGTTAGGCGGTGCGGGTGGCGAGTGTTAGGCGGTGCGGGTGGCGAGTGTTAGGCGGTGCGGGTGGCGAGTGTTAGGCGGTGCGGGTGGCGAGTGTTAGGCGGTGCGGGTGGCGAGTGTTAGGCGATGTGGGTGGCGAGTGTTAGGCGGTGCGGTGGCGAGTGTTAGGCGGTGTGGGTGGCGAGCGTTAGGCGGCGTGGTGGCGAGTGTTAGGCGGCGCGGGTGGCGAGTGTTAGGCGGTGCGGGTGGCGAGTGTTAGGCGGTGTGGGTGGCGAGTGTTAGGCGGCGTGGGTGGCGAGCGTTAGGCGGCGTGGGTGGCGAGTGTTAGGCGGCGTGGGTGGCGAGTGTTAGGCGGGTGGGTGGCGAGCGTTAGGCGGTGTGGGTGGCGAGCGTTAGGCGGTGTGGGTGGCGAGCGTTAGGCGGGGTGGGTGGCGAGCGTTAGGCGGTGTGGGTGGCGAGTGTTAGGCGGCGTGGGTGGCGAGTGTTAGGCGGTGTGGGTGCGAGCGTTAGGCGGGGTGGGTGGCGAGCGTTAGGCGGTGTGGGTGGTGAGCGTTAGGCGGTGTGGGTGGTGAGCGTTAGGCGGCGTGGGTGGCGAGTGTTAGGCGGCGTGGGTGGCTAGCGTTAGGCGGTGTGGGTGGCGAGCGTTAGGCGGTGTGGGTGGCGAGTGTTAGGCGGGTGGGTGGCGAGTGTTAGGCGGTGTGGGTGGCGAGTGTTAGGCGGTGTGGGTGGTGAGCGTTAGGCGGTGTGGGTGGCGAGTGTTAGGCGGTGTGGGTGGCGAGCGTTAGGCGATGTGGGTGGCGAGTGTTAGGCGGTGTGGGTAGTGAGTGTACGTAAACCGCATCGCGCGTTGCCAGCCTGTAGACAATCTGCCTGTGCTGCCGGTTCTGACCGCGTGTACCCGTCTGTAACCGCTGGCGTGGCGCGGTGTGTAGGGTGACTGGTGCTGGCCAGCGTGAAGGGACTGGCGATGAGGACGAGGCAGCGGTGGTGGACGTCTGGCGCTTGACCGGCTGTCACCGGCTCGTTGACACCGAGGTGAGGGAGTGAACGGTGAAGCCGGGGTAATGTGAGGGTGAGGAAAGGTGGAGTAGTTAGGTGATAGTGGTGTGGTGGTGAGGGTGGAGTGAGGTGATAGTGGTGTGGTGGTGAGGGTGGAGTGAGGTGATAGTGGTGTGGTGGTGAGGGTGGAGTGAGGTGATAGTGGTGTGGTGGTGAGGGTGGAGTGAGGTGATAGTGGTGTGGTGGTGAGGGTGGAGTGAGGTGATAGTGGTGTGGTGGTGAGGGTGGAGTGAGGTGATAGTGGTGGGGTGGTGAGGGTGGAGTGAGGTGATAGTGGTGTGGTGGTGAGGGTGGAGTGAGGTGATAGTGGTGGGGTGGTGAGGGTGGAGTGAGGTGATAGTGGTGTGGTGGTGAGGGTGGAGTGAGGTGATAGTGGTGTGGTGGTGAGGGTGGAGTGAGGTGATAGTGGTGGGTGGTGAGGGTGGAGTGAGGTGATAGTGGTGTGGTGGTGAGGGTGGAGTGAGGTGATAGTGGTGTGGTGGTGAGGGTGGAGTGAGGTGATAGTGGTGTGGTGGTGAGGTGGAGTGAGGTGATAGTGGTGTGGTGGTGAGGGTGGAGTGAGGTGATAGTGGTGGGGTGGTGAGGGTGGAGTGAGGTGATAGTGGTGTGGTGGTGAGGGTGGAGTGAGGTGATAGTGGTGGGGTGGTGAGGTGGAGTGAGGTGATAGTGGGGTGGAGTGAGGTGAGGAGGGGGAGTGGTGAGGGTGGAGTGAGTGAGCCCTGCCGTGAGGCACCGTGTGTGACGGCACTTGTGATGATTGTGACGCTGCTTTTTCCGATTAATTGCTGAGGAAATGTCGTTACCTTGGAGATCTGAGCCGTCACGCGGTGCCCGTTACAGGGTGTAGGGGGGTAGGGGTGTAGTGGGATAGGGGTGTAGTGGGGTAGGGGTGTAGTGGGGTAGGGTGTAGTGGGGTAGGGGTGTAGTGGGGTAGGGTGTAGTGCTGTGGTGTGTAGGGCTGTAGCATTGAGAGAGGTTGGGTGGTCATGTTTGGCACGAGGGATGTTGGTGTCATGTCCGCTGCTCCGTGTTGCTC
Source organism: Lethenteron camtschaticum (assembly GCA_018977245.1). Taxonomy (NCBI): domain Eukaryota; kingdom Metazoa; phylum Chordata; class Hyperoartia; order Petromyzontiformes; family Petromyzontidae; genus Lethenteron; species Lethenteron camtschaticum. Next base: position 97,969 of record WFAB01001597.1, read on the forward strand.
AGATCCGCCGCTCTGCGTTGTCCCCACAGGTGGCTCCGTCTCCGCGTGACGGTGACGGTGACGAGGAGGAGGAGGGAGCCGTCAGGCCCCCGGAGGTGAGTCCACGGCCGTGCTCGCTCCACTGCTGGGTGTGAGGTCCGCGTCGCTTAGGACGTGGCGCTTGGTTAGCCATACTTCACCACGCCGGTCGGTGAAGGGGGAATGTGCGTCCCTTCCCACGGGGACTAGCCGTGGGTTGACCGCTGTCCCGCCGCTCGGTGGCTCCCTCACGGCTCCCCCTACTCCTCCGCTAGCGTCGAGTGATGAGAACACATGACCAGTTCTGCTACCGAGTGACAGTGACGATGCTCAGCTCTGACGACGATGAGGAGGAGGGAGACCCCATGGGGCCGTGGGGGGAGTGTGGTGTGCTCGGTGGTGTGAGGGGAGTGTGAGCGAGTGTGCGTTAGGCCGAGTGAGGGGTGTGTGGCGAGTGAGTTGTGAGTGTTAGGCCGAGTTTAGATGTGCGAGTGGATAGTGACCGAGTACACAAACCGCATTGCGCGTTGCCAGCGTGTAGACAATCGGCCTGCACTGCCAGTTCCTACTTGCGTGGACTCGTCTGTAACGGCGTGGTGTGGTGTGTGGCGTGGTGTGTGACGTGGTGTGTGGCGTGGTGTGTGGCGTGGTGTGTGGCGTGGTGTGTGGCGTGGTGTGTGGCGTGGTGTGGGGTGTGGTGTGGGGTGTAGGGTGGCTGGAGCCGGCCACGGTGCAGTGACTGGCGGTGACGACGACGACGAGGTGATGGTGGTGGGCGTCCGGAACTTGACCAGCTCTGTCACCGGCTCGTTGACTACGAGGTGAGAGGGAAGGGTGAAGCGGGGTGAGGTGATGGTGAGAAGGGAAGGGTGGTGAGGGTGAGGAAGGGTGGAGCGAGGGGAGGGTGGAGCCAGTGAGGGTGGAATTAGGTGTGGAGGGTGGCGTGAGGGTGGAGCCAGGTGAGGAGGGGGAAGGGAGCGGGGTGGAGTGGTGAGGGTGGAGTGTGGAGCGGGGTGAGGGTGGAGTGAGTGAGCCCTGCCGTGAGGGCACCGTGTGTGACGGCACTTGTGATGATTGTGACGCTGCTTTTCCGATTTAATTGCTGAGGAAATGTCGTTACCTTGGAGATCTGAGCCGTCACGCGGTGCCCGTTACAGGGTGTAGGGGGGTAGTGGGGTAGGGGTGTAGTGGGGTAGGGGTGTAGTGGGGTAGGGGTGTAGTGCTGTGGTGTGTAGGGCTGTAGCATTGAGAGAGGTTGGGTGGTCATGTTTGGCACGGGGAATGTTGGTGTCATGTCCGCTCCTCCGCTCCGTGTTGCTCAGATCCGCCGCTCTGCGTTGTCCCCACAGGTGGCTCCGTCTCCGCGTGGCGGTGACGGTGACGAGGAGGAGGAGGGAGCCGTCAGGCCCACGGAGGTGAGTCCACGGCCATGCTCGCTCCACTGCTGGATGTGAGGTCCGCGTCGCTTAGGACGTGGCGCTTGGTTAGCCATACTTCACCACGCCGGTCGGTGAAGTGGGAATGTGTGTCCCTTCCCATGGGGACTAGCCGTGGGTTGACCGCTATCCCGCCACTCGCTGGCTCCCTCACGGCTCCCCCCTACTCCTCCGCTAGCGTCGAGTGATGAGAACACATGACCAGTTCTGCTACCGAGTGACAGTGACGATGTTCAGCTCTGACGACGATCAGGAGGAGCGGCCCCGTGTGGCTGAGTGGGAGCGTGGGGCGGGGGGAGTGGGTCGTGAGTGGGTGGGTGGTGAGTGAGTGGTGAGCATTTGGGAATGCGTGGTGGGTGTTTAGGTGGTGTGTGCGAGTGAGTACACAAACCGCATTACACGTTACCAGCGTGTAGACAATCGGCCTGCACTGCCAGTTCGCACCGTGTGGACTCGCCTGTAACGGCACGCGTGGCGTGGTGTGTGGTGTGGTGTGTAGGGTGGTGTGGTGTGTAGGGTGGTGTGTAGGGTGGCTTGTGCCGGCCACCGTACAGGGACTTGGCGGTGCCGATGGGGACGACGAGATGGAGGAGGCGGAGGTGGTGGGCGTCCGGAACTTGACCGGCTCGTTGACTCCGAGGTGAGGGAGGGAGGGAAGGGTGAAGAGGGGTGAGAAGGAAGGGTGGTGAGGGTGGTGAGGGTGAGGAAGGGTGGGGCGAGGGGAGGGTGCAGGGTGGAGCCAGGTGAGGGTGAGTGTGGAGGGTGGTGAGGGTGGAGTGAGGTGAGGGTTGAGTGGAGTGGGGTGAGGGTGGAGCAGTGAGGTGAGGGTGGAGTGTGGAGCCAGGTGAGGGTGGAGTGGAGTGGGGTGAGGGTGGAGTAGTGAGGTGAGGGTGGAGTGTGGAGCCAGGTGAGGGTGGAGTGTGGAGTGGGGTGAGGGTGGAGTAGTGAGGTGAGGGTGGAGTGGGGTGAGGGTGGAGTGAGTGAGCCCTGCCGTGAGGCACCGCGTGTGACGGCACTTGTGATGATTGTGACGCTGCTTTTCCGATTTAATTGCTGAGGAAATGTCGTTACCTTGGAGATCTGAGCCGTCACGCGGTGCCCGTTACAGGGTGTAGTGGGTAGTGTAGTGGGGTAGGGGTGTAGTGGGTAGGGGTGTAGTGGGGTAGGGGTGTAGTGCTGTGGTGTGTAGGGGTTGTGTAGAGTAGAGGGTTAGGGCTGTCGAGAGGGGCTTGGTTGGGTGGTCAGGTTTTCATGTTGGCCATGAGGGGGCGTGTTTGACGCTGCGTCTCCGTGTTGGAGTCTGTGTGTGTGCACGCCGCTCCGCGTTGCTCAGATCCGCCGCTCCGCGTCTCCCCCGCAGGTGGTTCCGTCTCCGCGTGGCGGTCACGTGGGGAGCTGCGAGTCCCCCTGAGGTGAGTCAACGGCCGTGCTCGCTCCGCTGCTGGACGCGAGGTCGTGTAGGACGTGGGGGCGCCTGTTTTGCCATGGGGGGGGGTTGATGGCGGGGTGCCGACCGCTGTCCCGCCACTCGCCCCCCCCCTCCTCCCGCTAGCGTCGAGTGATGAGAACACGTGACCAGTTCTGCTACCGAGTGACAGTGACGACGTTCAGCTCTGACGACGATGAGGAGGAGGAGGAGGGAGAGGCCCCTGGGGGGGGGGGGGGTGTGATGTGGGGAGTGGGTCTCTGTGCGAGCGTGATGTGGGGGGTGGGTGTCTGCGAGCGTGTGGGGGGCACGGTCATATCGCAGCGGTTTGCAGCGCACCAACCCGGCGACCCGAGTTTGATTGCCGCCCACGGCCACCAACACCGGTGACGATTCTCTGAACCGGTCCTGGGCCTTCCCCTAGGTCGTCTCGGCCTCAAATAAATACCTGGTGCGGTGTGTAATCAACATCACCACCACCGCCGCTCTGTGCAGGCAGCGGTGGTGGTGCGGTGGTGGTGGTAGCGTGGTGACGACAGCGTCTCGGCGTCTGTGTGTGTGAGGGCAGCAGGAGGCCGTGATGGGTTCCGGTGCTCGTGGACAACCCGACCGGTGAATCTCCACCGACTCCAATCGCCGCTTGCCGCGTGCTGCCACGGTGAGCGATGGGGTGTCTGTGTGGCAGGGCGTCTGTGTGTGGCAGGGTGTCTGTGACTATGCGCATTCGGTTCCATAACGCGGTGGTGGTGGTTGTTGAACGCCGTGTGATGGAAACGCCGCGTAGTAATCAACAATGTAGGGGGTAAAACAGTCTCGTGGTAACGCGCGAGACCATAATGTGTGTTTTGGGTTGCCTAATTAAGTTGTGAAGAGGGAGTATACAGCATTATAGACGTTATCCAATTAACACTTCTGAATCACTAAATACCTTCCACGTAAAATGAGTAACAGTGGCTACAGATCATTGGAATATATTCACGGGATCCAGCCCCAAAAACCCGTGTGGCTAATATGGTTGTGCTGGCTGCTGCTACTGCTGCTGCTACTGCTGCTGCTACGTGTTGAACTGATGGTGAAGGTGAAACACGCAGGGCCAGAACGCGGTGGTGGTGGTGGGTTTCGTCCAGAAGCAGCATCCCATTGCCTCTGCTACGATTGCGATGACGGTGCGACGTCTAATTCCTACTTTTCCTGCGACGTCGTTCCGTTGCCTCTACAATTGGCGTTGGTTAAAGCTGCCCGCGAGGGAGAGCGGGGACCGTGCCACACTAACCAGCTGGTGTTCCACCCTTTCTGGCAGTAAAACAGGGGAGGTGTGTTGAGATGTTTAAACACCAAATAGAAACTTTGTTCAAGGAATCGAGTGTTGCATATTCACCACACACGACTTATGGTGACATGCACCACGCACATGCGCTGGTAATCTACGATGCGTCGTCTTTGAATGCACCGGTTGGCCTCCGTCAGAGACGGCCGATGCATAAAGATGATCAGAGCATGTTCACCGCAAGTGCCGCGTGTGGTTAATGCAGTAAACTTGATCGCTTGCATCATCCGTGTAGTTGGTGTGAGAACATCTCCACACAACTCCTGTTTTATTGCCACAAAGGGTAAAACCTGTTCTTGTTATTTTGCACTGGCGGATCCATTGTACGTGTAGTGCACGTTGAACTTCTTTCGTGCCGTACGTAACCAACCGTGCTAATGGAAAGGGTGCAGGGAAGGACGATAAACTAAACACAAAGTTTGATGGCTGAGCGTGCGGGGGGGGGGGGGGACCCACTGGTGGGCGATGGCGGCGTGGGATGATGATAACCCAAAGTCGCGAGGTGGGCGTGGGCCGTTACGGTCACATCGCGCCCTCCCATGATGCCGCTTTGTCATAGTTACTCTGACCACAGCGCGACGCTTCACGCACACACCCCGAGTTGACCCACGGGGTCTGTGTGGTTTGGGAGAGCCGGCTACATCCCCGCTGCTGGCGCCGCTCCGTCCGCGCGTGGATCGTCGCGGCAAACGTGCTCGTGTGAGGGTGGCGGCGGCGGTGACGTTTGGCTTTGTGTCGTTACTCGGGCAGGTGACGCGGTGGAGGCGTGACGACGGAGGTGATGGCTGCTGATGGAGGTGACGCCACAGGCGGCGATTCGGACAACAATGATGGTGACGCCGGAGGAGGTGGTGAAGACTGACGTCGCGAACCAGCGTCGATGAGCTTCTCACAAAGGGGGAGGGAGCTTGTGTTGGCTGATGAAATGTTGAAAAACCCAATAAAACAACTATTCAGCAACTACCACTGTGTGAAGCGGTTGTTTATTCACGTCTCTTTAATCGCGAAGCTGCTCTGGTGACCTGCACGTGTGGATGGCGGCAGCGCTGCTGCTGCTGCGAGCTCCATTATCAACAACGTGACGTTCACTAAAGCTGGGCCCGACTGCGTTGTCTACTCACTCGGCACTAGAACATGCAACTTGTACACACGCCGGGCACAACCACGACACGGCCTTGGCTCGCCTGCACACTCGCCCACCCGCTCGTCAACTTGTCCATCCACAGACCCACCCATTCATCCATTTGGTGGTCACCCACTCATCCAGCCACCCATTCAGCCACTCGCCCATGCGCTCCTTCACCCTATTGACATAAAAAAGTGTACAGGGCAGTTTCAAAATACTGAAGTTTTAAATCAATTTATTGAGTACTCTCTTTACTACCCGGCTTCGTCCGAGACTTGGAGTCTTGGATTGATACACGGCCTACGAGGAGGGGTGACGTCGACAGGCACATTGCGTGACGCTGCTGCATGCTGGTGACGTTGCCGCTCGCTTGCCGTGCAAAATTTCCCACCCCCAAAATACAAAGCCTCTTTGTATACTTATTGCGTTGTGTACAGTCTGGAAGCTACCCACATGCCACATTTAAAGTGTGTTGCATTTGGGAAGTTTGCTAAACATTTCAAACTGACTCAAATTTCCCTTCTCGATGAATGTGGTGTAAAGGTTTTATAACTCGAGTCATTGGTGATCAATATGCGCACGTTGTGGTGTTCAGTCGAGGTACAAGTGTGTGTTTTTGGTTGGGTGTGAAGCACAGCACCATTTCTCCACGGTAAAGTTTGTCCGGGGTGAGTTGGCGCGAGAGTGAATGTGTAGCTAAACCCGCCACCACCAGCCACGCGGCCAATCTGCCGGGGAGGTTCTTCACATAAACAAAACCGTGGTGAGTTAAACCCACGATATGACATTTACACGATTACTCCAAGACGAGGTACTCTGCAAACCTACCGGCTACCTAAAGAGATTTGTTCATGAAGCCATCCAGATATATAAACAAACTTCAACCGAGAGGATGGGTACAAACTGAGCATCGTAGGAAGGACGTAATTAACCGGGTTCGAGATGGAGGACGTGGTGAGGGGCGGAGAGAGCCGGGGCTGACTACAGTATATAAGCCGGACCGCTGAACGGGTCTGGCTGCTGTTGTATTCTCGACCTGAAGCCGTCACCCTGAAGAGGAGCCCGAAGACGGGACCCGGACCCCAGCCGGGTCGGGTCGAAGTCGGCCTCCCCAGTGTGTTGGGTGCGTCAGCCCGGAGGGTACACCTCCGTAGAGTATCGGGTGGAAGGGGCCATTACCCCTTCGTGTTAAGGTCTATTATACTGGTAGGAACGAAGTGGACCAGTCTACAAAGATTATATCGTCTGTCCGTTGATGTCCGTCCGTGTAGCAACATCGCCCCCTACTGCAAACACTTGGCAGACCTACAAAACCTTTAGACTCAGTGACGCTTTCCTGGCTAACAAGTGTAACATTCCCTTATAATTCCCTCGGATAGCTTTTAATTCAAACATTTAAATTAATGAGGCTTTCCTGGCTAAACAAGTGTAACATTCCCTTATAATTCCCTGAGATAGCTTTTAATTAAAACTTTTAAATTCAAATTTTACTCACAGCGCCCTAAAGCCTACAGCTAGGCCTAAAGCCTCGAACTACGCCTATCACTCTCCCTTCGTATCGTACCCCCGCGTGTGTGCAAGGGAGTTAATGTTTTACAATGTTACATTCCCTGATGTTTTTAAATAGAAACATTTACATTTAAAGCTTTTACATAAATAATTAAAACATTTAAATTAACAATTAACTCACAGCGGCCTAACGCCTACAGCTAGGCCTAAAGCCTAGACCTCGGCCTCACACTCTCCCTTCGTATCGTCCGATTCGGTGTAGCAACATCGCCCCCTACTGCAAACACTTGGCAGGACCCTACAAACACCTTTAGACTCAGTGGGGCTTTCCTGGCTAAACAAGTGTAATAATACATTGTTTATATTCTTTGGTTATTCGTTCCTACCAGCCCACCCGCAGAGTCCTGTTTGTTATAATAAACGTGTTGCTTCTAGTAAAGTCTCGCGCTCCTTCTACCCACTACACAAGTGTAGTGGGTTAAATTCAGGCGCACACTGGACTATCTAAACACAACGGGTAACCGTTAACATTAACAGGATAACGACATAGGGTGGTGGTGACCACCGTCCCTAACTTAGCCAACACGGGGATACTACTACATCACTGGACCCGAGACCGAGGATCGTAGATGGTGGCTTCATCCCAGAGTTGGCCCAGCAGACGGCACAGAGCAGCCCAGAGCTCTCCGTCCACGCCCCGCTTGCAACACCTCCGGCGTGGCCGCCTCCACCCCAAGCCACGCCCCTTCCCGATCCTTCGGGAAGACCCGAACCCCAACCACGTGACCCCCCTTTATCTCGTCACGTGTCCTGTTGGGTCCACGCAGAGTGTCAGGGCCCGACATGACCCCTGACACCCGCCACGAGCCGGTAGAGTCGTGTCGTTCTCCGGCACCGCACAAGGTGAGGAACCACAGCGCTACTCTCTTCCCCCGTCGGCTCTGGCGAGTATTCCAGGGCGGGCGAGCGAGAGACGCAGAGGGACAGGCGGCGAACGGCGGAGCGCGCGGCGGTAAAGGCGCTGGTGCCGTGCCCCCCCGGGGGTCCCGGCGGTGGTGCCGTGCGGCTGAACCCTCCCGGCACTGCAGGAAGTGGCGGCCGCGGAGAGGCCCGAGGGGAGAGGCCCGAGGGGAGCTGCTGCTCCTCCGGGACGTGGGTGGCGATGCCAGCGGCCGGCGTTGGGACGAGGTGGGCGCTACCTGGGGTAGCCCACTCGCCGGCTGGGCTTGCCGGGGTAGAGGGGGTTGGTGGTGGTGGTGGCGGTGGTGACGGTGGTGACGGTGGTGGTGGTGGTGCTGGCGGTGGCGGTGGTGGTGGCGCGTGTCGCTTGCGGAGCCTCCCAGAGAGTGGCTACACGGCGTTGTAGGCGGCGGGGCCAGGCAGTGGAAACTTGCCGGGCTCCATCTCCTCACCGTCGTCCCCTCCTCGTCAGCGTCACCGTCGTCCTCCACGCTGGGGCCCAGCACCCAGTCTACGGGGTGGGGGGGAGATGGGGGGGGGCACGTGTTCAGGCGCACACTTTAGCCACGCTCTCGTTGTGCAACTGCTCGCTCAGATGCCGGACAAAGCAGTCGCAGGGAGACTGAGGAGGTCAACTACAAACGACTCAACGATTTGTACGCTCCAAATATACAGCGGCGGCGGCGGCAGGGATCGTCAGGGTCGGGATCGAACCCACGACCTCCTGTAGCCCAGGCGAGGTAGTTAACATCGCCTAGCCACCGTGATAAGAGAAACGCAGACTCCAAATATACAGCAGCAGCAGGCATCGTCAGGGTCGGAATCGAACCCACGACCTCCTGTAGCCCAGGCGAGGTAGTTAACATCGCCTAGCCACCGTGATAAGAGAAACGCAGACTCCAAATATACAGCAGCAGCAGGCATCGTCAGGGTCGGAATCGAACCCACGACCTCCTGTAGACCAGGCGAGGTAGTTAACATCTCCTGAGCTGCTGGTGAAGGTAAAACGACGATCAGATGCTCGCCCCCCCGCCTCGCGTCACCTGAAGCGTCGTCACGAGCAGCGAGAACCATAATCCGGCTCTGCTTTTCCAGGCTGCAACTGGGTCAAGGTGGGACCCGGCTGGGGATCTCGTGGGGGTCTCAGCCCGCTACCGTCACGTGGTCGTCAGTGGGGGACAGGGGGAGGGGCGGGGCAGCCCGCTGCCGTCACGTGGTCGTCAGTGGGGACAGGGGGAGGGGCGGGGCAGCCCGCTACCGTCACGTGGTCGTCAGTGGGGGACAGGGGGAGGGGCGGGGCAGCCCGCTACCGTCACGTGGTCGTGGGTGGGGGACAGGGGAGGGGCGGGGCAGCCCGCTGCCGTCACGTGGTCGTGAGTGGGGGACAGGGGGAGGGGCGGGGCAGCCCGCTACCGTCACGTGGTCGTCAGTGGGGGACAGGGGGAGGGGCGGGGCAGCCCGCTACCGTCACGTGGTCGTGAGTGGGGGACAGGGGGAGGGCGGGGCAGCCCGCTACCGTCACGTGGTCGTCAGTGGGGGACAGGGGAGGGGCGGGGCAGCCCACTACCGTCACGTGGTAGTGGGTGGGGACAGGGGGAGGGCGGGCAGCCCGGTACCGTCACGTGGTCGTCAGTGGGGGACAGGGGGAGGGGCGGGCAGCCCGCTACCGTCACGTGGTCGTGANGGGGGGGGCAGGGGAGGGGCGGGGCAGCCCACTACCGTCACGTGGTAGTGGGTGGGGGACAGGGGGAGGGCGGGGCAGCCCGCTACCGTCACGTGGTAGTGGGTGGGGGACAGGGGAGGGGCGGGGCAGCCCGCTACCGTCACGTGGTCGTCAGTGGGGGACAGGGAGGGGCGGGGCAGCCCGCTACCGTCACGTGGTCGTGAGTGGGGGACAGGGGGAGGGCGGGGCAGCCCACTATCGTCACGTGGTCGTGAGTGGGGGGCAGGGGGAGGGGCGGGCAGCCCACTATCGTCACGTGGTAGTGGGTGGGGGACAGGGGAGGGGCTTTGACATCTCCATCATCGCGATGACTGACAAAGTCACTTGTTTTAGAACGGCTACTTGTTGTGTTAGTTTGTTGTTGTGTGTTAGTTTGTTGTTGTGTTTAGTTTGTTGTGTGTTAGTTTGTTGTTGTGTTTAGTTTGTTGTTGTTGTTGTGGTTAGTTTGTTGTCCTTCCACCGCTCCCTCCGCTCCAGCTCTTCCGCTTAGTGCGGTTGGCTACGTACAGTGCGAAAGAAGTTCAACAAACACTCACACACATAGTCACTCACATAGTCACTCACATAGTCACTCACATAGTCACTCACATAGTCACTCACACACTCACACACTCACACACTCACACAGACTCACATAGTCACTCACATAGTCACTCACATAGTCACTCACATAGTCACTCACACACTCACACACTCACACACTCACACAGACTCACATAGTCACTCACATAGTCACTCACATAGTCACTCACATAGTCACTCACATAGTCACTCACAGACTCACACACTCACATAGTCACTCACATAGTCACTCACAGACTCACACACTCACACACTCACATAGTCACTCACATAGTCACTCACACACTCACATAGTCACTCACATAGTCACTCACATAGTCACTCACAGACTCACACACTCACACACTCACATAGTCACTCACATAGTCACTCACACACTCACATAGTCACTCACATAGTCACTCACATAGTCACTCACAGACTCACACACTCACACACTCACATAGTCACTCACATAGTCACTCACACACTCACATAGTCACTCACATAGTCACTCACATAGTCACTCACAGACTCACACACTCACACACTCAATAGTCACTCACATAGTCACTCACACACTCACATAGTCACTCACATAGTCACTCACATAGTCACTCACAGACTCACACACTCACACACTCACATAGTCACTCACATAGTCACTCACACACTCACATAGTCACTCACATAGTCACTCACATAGTCACTCACAGACTCACACACTCACACACTCACAGTCACTCACAGTCACTCACACACTCACAGTCACTCACAGTCACTCACACACTCACACACTCACACACTCACAGTCACTCACAGTCACTCACACACTCACAGTCACTCACATAGTCACTCACAGACTCACACACTCACATAGTCACTCACATAGTCACTCACACACTCACATAGTCACTCACATAGTCACTCACATAGTCACTCACAGACTCACACACTCACACACTCACATAGTCACTCACATAGTCACTCACACACTCACATAGTCACTCACATAGTCACTCACATAGTCACTCACATAGTCACTCACATAGTCACTCACATATCACTCACATAGTCACTCACATAGTCACATAGTCACTCANCATAGTCACTCACATAGTCACTCACATAGTCACTCACAGACTCACATAGTCACTCACAGACTCACATAGTCACTCACATAGTCACTCACAGACTCACACACTCACATAGTCACTCACTGACTCACATAGTCACTCACAGACTCACACACTCACAGACTCACACACTCACAGACTCACACACTCACAGACTCACATAGTCACTCACTGACTCACATAGTCACTCACAGACTCACATAGTCACTCACAGACTCACATAGTCACTCACAGACTCACATAGTCACTCACAGACTCACATAGTCACTCACAGACTCACACACTCACAAACTCACATAGTCACTCACAGACTCACACACTCACATACTCACATAGTCACTCACAGACTCACAGACTCACACACTCACACACTCACATAGTCACTCACACACTCACAGACTCACAATGTCACCCACTGACTATGTGAATGGGTAAATGGGCGAGGTTTAGGACTGTGGCTCATGCAGCTGCATTGGGTACACGGTCCAAACCTCCCAGAGACCCTGGCTGACAGAGGAGGTGTTCCAGCTGGCTGAGAAAAAGCGACAGGCCCACTCTCACCGTCTACAGCATCCCACGTCAGAGAATGAGGAGGCTTACCGCAGCCTTCGCTCGGAGGTTCACAGAGCCGTGCGGCGCTGCAAGGATGGGTGGTGGTCGCGGGTTGCTGAGGAGATGGAGTCTGCCTCAGTAGCTCGCGATCACAAATCACTTTTAACTCCATAAAAAAAGTAATTTGCAGTGCCACACCTATCACCATCATGAGGAGAAAGAAGGGTGATCTGAACTCTGACCCCCAGGAACATGTTTGCAGATTTGCTGAGCATTTATGAGGTCTTGGGGAGGGGAAATCCCTCAACCTGGAAAACACCATGGGGCAATATGGGGATGACCCTGCTGAGGTTGCGGTGCCTCAAATATTTGAAGAAGTCACCCCTTGTGTTGAGTAAGTACAGAAGGCAGTCCAGAGTTGCTGAGGAGATGGAATCTGCCTCAATGGCCCGCGATCACAAATCAAGTCTTGACCACTAGACGGGTTCCGCAGGACTGGAAGGATGCCCTGGTGGTCCCCTCTTTAAGAAGCGGGACCGCACAGACTGTAGCAACTACAGGGGCATCTCACCCATCATTGTGTCAGGAAAGGTCCTGGCAAGATTATTCAACATCGCCTTGCTAGGCACGCTGAGGAGAGGCTTGCAGAGCCCCAATGCGGTTTCAGGAAAGGGCGGTCCTGCACAGATGCCATATTTTCTGTCCGTCTGCTACAGCAGAGGTGTAGGGAATTCCAGCAAGACCTACATCTCTGCTTTAGTGACCTGGCCAAGGCCTATGATACCATCAGTAGGCCTGGGCTCTGGGTTGTTCTTCGTGCTTTCTGAGTCCCTGACCCTCTGCTCACGATCATTTAGGACCTTCATGATGGTGAGCGGGCCCGGGTAAAACTACGTGGCGGGGAATCGGAGCCATTCCCTGTTCACCTTGGGGTGCGACAGGGATGTCCTCTGGCTCCCACATTATTTAACATATTTTTCGACCACGTAATTCGTGAAGCTTTTTATGGTTGTTTCGGAGGAATCTCCATCCTGTACAGATACAATGAGAGGCTGATTGATGCTCGGGCGTGGTCAAGTGGATGGCTCCCTATTGGTCAATCATGGTACATCTCCTGATGATCTGGTGATTGCTGCTCACTCAGAAGAGTTGGAGACGCTGCTGCTGAGACTGGAGCGTGCCACTAAGAGGTGGGGCCTTACCATCAGCCCACCAAAACTAAGCACCTGCCTGGGTATTTTGTACCATCGGACACTCCACCCCCACAACTCCCAATTGGTGATGGGGCAGTTGTGGAGAGAGTGGAGAGTTTTCCATACCTGGACAGTGTGCTCATGACCGGCTCCGGTTTGGCAGCAGAGGTCTTAATTCGAATCAGTCGGGCGGCATTATCTTTTCATCGTCTACGTAACACTGTGTGGAAGCTTCCTGGTCTGTCGCTCCGCACGAAGTTTCAGGTCTTCTCGGCCACAGTAATTATCTCCCTTCTCTATACTTGCGAAACGTGGACCCCCCCCTAATGGAACATCTTCGCCGGTTAGAAACATTTGGCTGGCCTGCCTACGATCCATCCTGGGTTTAACCAGGCTGGAATATGTGAGGAGCTCACAAATCCTTGAAAGATCTGGGCAAAGTCCCATCGTGAGCTCCTGCGCCAGGCAAGACTGCGTTGGCTGGGTCATGTAGCCCGCATGCCCAGCCACCGCATGCCTAAACAGCTTTTGTTCGGCCGGATCGATGGGGCTAAATGGGCGCGGCACGGGCTAGAGAAGAGATGGAGTGATCTGGTACAGGAGGACGTGGAGCTGAGTGGACTTGCCGATGACTGGTACCAGCGGTGTCAAGATCGGCCTCTGTGGAGGAGGCTCGTGAAGGACGCTACTGGGCAGTTGGAGGCAGTCACCCTCCAACAACATCGGAGGAGCGACGCTCACAAGCGGAGCGCCGGGTGGCTAAAGCACAGCAAGTTGGCACAGTAGGGGCACAGGTGGTGCATCAGCCAGTCATCTCGGTCATCGCAGTCAGTTGACCCGTAGCACCTGGGTCTGCCCCGTGACCTGCCAGCGGGCGTTCGACACTTCACGTGGCCTCAACGTGCACTTAGCCTGGAGGTGGTTATTGTGGTGGTGGTGGTGGTTGTGGTGGTGATGGTTGTGGTTGTGATGTTGGTGTGGTGGTTGTGGTGGTGGTTGTGGAGGTGGTGGTGGTGGTGGTGGTTGTGGTGGTGGTGGTGGTGGTTGTGGTGGTGGTTGTGGTTGTGGTGGTTGTGGTGGTGGTGATGGAGGTGGTGATTGTGGAGGTGGTGGTGATGGTGGTGGTGGTAGTGATGGTGGTGGTGATGGAGGTTGTGGTTGTGAAGGTGGTGGTGGTTGTGGTGGTGGTTGTGATGTTGGTTGTGGTTGTGGAGGTGGTGGTAGTTGTGGTGGTGGTTGTGTTGGTGGTGGTGGTTGTGATGTTGGTGGTCGTGGTTGTGGTGGTGGTTGGTGTTGTGATGGTTGTGGTGGTGGTGGTGGTTGTGGTGGTGGTTGTGATAGTGGTAGTGGAGGTCACTGACCCACGCAGTCGTGCGCGAGGTCGATGACGAGGTGACCCACGACTGCGTAGGTCACGGTGGTTGTGGTGGTGGTTGTGGTTGTGGTGGTTGTGGTTGTTGTGATGTTGGTGGTGGTGGTTGTGGTAGTGGTGGTTGTGGTGGTAGTGGTTGTGGTGGTGGTGGTCACTGACCCACGCAGTCGTGAGCGAGGTCGATGACGAGGTGACCCACGACTGCGTACGTCACGGTGGTGGTGGTTGTGGTGGTGGTTGTGATGTTGGTGGTGGTTGTGGTGGTGGTGGTGATTGTGGTGGTGGTGGTGGAGGTGTGGTGGTTGTGGTGGCGATGGTAGTGGTGGTGGTGGAGGTGGTGGTTGTGGTGGTGGTGGTGGTGGAGGTGGTGGTGGTTGTGGTGGTGATGGTGGTGGTGGTGGAGGTGGTGGTGGTTGTGGTGGTGGTTGTGGTGGTAGTGGTGGTGGTTGTGGTGGTAGTGGTGGTGGTGGTGGTGGTGGTTGTGGTGGTTGTGGTTGTGGTGGTTGTGGTTGTGGTGGTTGTGGTGGTAGTGGTGGTGGTGGAGGTCACTGACCCACGCAGTCGTGAGCGAGGTCGATGACGAGGTGGCCCACGACCGCGTAGGTCACGGTGATGGTGGTTATGGTGGTGGTGATGGTAGTGGTGGTGATGGTAGTGGTGGTGGTTGTGGTGGTGGTAGTGGTAGTGGTGGAGGTCACTGACCCACGCAGTCGTGCGCGAGGTCGATGACGAGGTGACCCACGACTGCGTAGGTCACGGTGGTGGTGGTGGTTGTGGTGGTAGTGGTGGTGGTTGTGGTGTTGTGGTTGTGGTGTGGTGGTAGTGGTGGTTGTGATAGTTGTGGTAGTGGTGGTGGTGGTCACTGACCCACGCAGTCGTGCGCGAGGTCGATGACGAGGTGGCCCACGACCGCGTAGGTCACGGTGGTTGTGGTGGTGATGTTGGTGGTGGTGGTTGTGGTGGTGGTGGTTGTGGTGGTTATGGTTGTGGTGGTTGTTGGTGATGTTGGTGGTGGTGGTGGTGGAGGTCACTGACCCACGCAGTCGTGAGCGAGGTCGATGACGAGGTGACCCACGACTGCGTAGGTCACTGTGGTGGTGGTGGTTGTTGTGGTGGTAGTAGTGGTGGTGGTTGTGGTGGTGGTGGTTGTGGTGGTAGTGGTTGTGGTGGTGGTCACTGACCCACACAGTCGTGCGCGAGGTCGATGACGAGGTGGCCCACGACCGCGTAGGTCACTGTGGTGGTGGTGGTTGTTGTGGTGGTAGTAGTGGTTATGGTGGTGGTGTTGGTTGTTGTGGTGGTTGTGGTAGTGGTGGAGGTCACTGACCCACGCAGTCGTGCGCGAGGTCGATGACGAGGTGACCACGACTGCGTAGGTCACGGTGGTGGTGGTGGTTGTGGTGGTAGTGGTGGTGGTTGTGGTGGTTGTTGTGGTGGTAGTGGTGGTTGTGATAGTTGTGGTAGTGGTGGCGGAGGTCACTGACCCACGCAGTCGTGCGCGAGGTCGATGACGAGGTGACCCACGACCGCGTAGGTCACGGTGATGGTGGTGGTGGTTGTGATAGTTGTGGTGGTGGTGGTGGTGGTTGTTGTGGTGGTTGTGGTAGTGGTGGAGGTCACTGATCCACGCAGTCGTGCGCGAGGTCGATGACGAGGTGGCCCACGACCGCGTAGGTCACAGTCACAGTGGTTGTGGTGGTGGTTGTGGTTGTGATGGTTGTGGTGGTGGTTGTGTGGTGGTTGTGGTGGTAGTGGTGGTGGTTGTGATAGTGGTGGTGGTGGTCACTGACCCACGCAGTCGTGCGCGAGGTCGATGACGAGGTGACCCACGACTGCGTAGGTCACAGTGGTTGTGGTGGTGGTTGTGGTTGTGGTGGTTGTGGTTGTTGTGATGTTGGTGGTGGTGGTTGTGGTAGTGGTGGTTGTGGTGGTTGTGGTAGTGGTGGAGGTCACTGACCCACGCAGTCGTGCGCGAGGTCGATGACGAGGTGACCCACGACCGCGTAGGTCACTGTGGTTGTGGTGGTGGTTGTGGTTGTGGTGGTGGTTGTGGTTGTGGTGGTGGTTGTGGTAGTGATGTTGGTGGTGGTTGTGGTGGTGGTGGAGGTCACTGACCCACGCAGTCGTGAGCGAGGTCGATGACGAGGTGGCCCACGACCGCGTAGGTCACCGCGAGCACCACGAAGGCTGCGAGCAGCGCGTAGACGAGCGCGGGGGGCAGCGAGACGGCGTCGCGCGCGGGGGGGCGGTAGTCCACGTAGAGGGGCGGGGGGGCGGGGGGGCGGGGGGGCCGGGAGGGAGGGGGCGGGCGCCCCCCACGAACCCACCGCGGGGTCCCAGCCGGCAGCGATCTCCAGGAGCGGCACTCCCGCCTCGAGAGACATGGGGGAGGGGGGTGGGGGAGGGGAGGGTGGGGGGTGGGGCTGAGGGGGTGGAGGAGGGGAGGGGCTGAGGGGGGTGGTCGAATCCGAGTGCAGGAGGTCAACTGGCTCCGATGTCCACCTCTTGATCCACCACCTCAAGATCCACCTCTCCTCAGTCCACCTCTTGATTCACCTCTCGATCTACCACCTCAAGATCCACTTATAGGTCCACCTCTTCTCGATCCACCTCTTGATCCACCTCTCGATCCACCACCTCAAGATCCACCTATAGGTCCACCTCTCCTCAGTCCACCTCTTGATCAAGTCGCGTCGATCTCCCCCCTCCCTCCTCCTCCTCCACGTGGAGCGAGCGCAGAGTCACCCCGGCTCGGACACAGCCTGGGACTCCGATCTCTCTCTGTCTCTGTGTGTGTCTCTGTGTCTGTGTGTGTGTCTCTTGTGTGTGTGTGTGTCTCNGTGTGTGTGCNCNGTGTGTGTGNCTCTGTGTGTGTGTGTGTGTGTGTGTGTGTCTCNGTCNCTGTGTGTGNCTGTCTATCTCTCTGTGTCTCTCTGTGTGTGTCTCTGTGTGTCTGTGTGTGTCTCTCTGTCTCTGTGTCTGTGTCTCTCTCTCTCTGTGTCTCTGTGTCTGTGTGTCTCTCTGTCTCTGTGTCTGTGTGTGTCTCTGTGTGTGTCTGTGTGTCTCTCTGTGTCTCTGTGTGTGTGTCTGTGTGTGTCTCTCTGNCTGTGAGTTCTGTGTGTGTGTCTCTGTGTCTCTGTGTGTGTGTCTGTGTCTGTGTCTCTGTCTCTCTGTGTCTGTGTCTCTGTGTCTCTGTCTGTGTGTCTCTCTGTCTCTGTGTGTGTCTCTCTCTCTCTGTGTCTCTGTGTCTGTGTCTCTGTCTCTGTGTCTCTGTGTGTGTGTCTGTGTGTGTCTGTGTGTCTCTCTGTGTCTCTGTGTGTGTCTGTGTGTCTCCTGTGTGTCTCTGTGTGTGTGTCTCGTGTGTGTGTCTCTGTGTCTGTGTGTCTGTGTCTCTGTCTGTCTCTCTTTGTGTGTGTCTCTGTGTCTCTCTGTGTGTCTCCTCTGTGTCTCTCTGTGTGTCTCTGTCTATCTGTCTCTCTCTGTCTCGTGTGTGTGTCTTTCTGTCTCTCTCTCTCTGTGTGTGTCTCTGTGTGTCTCTGTGTGTGTTCTCTCTGTCTCTCTCTGTGTCTCTCTCTTCTCTGTCTGTGTCTCTCTGTGTGTNTCTGTGTGTCTCTGTGTGTCTCTCTGTGTGTGTCGTGTGTGTCTCTCTGTGTGTCTCTGTGTGTGTGTCTCTCTGTGTGTGTCTGTCTGTGTGTGTGTGTATCTCTGTGTGTGTCTGTATCTCTGTGNCTCTGTGTGTGTGTGTGTCTCTGTGTGTGTCTCTCTTGGGAGCGGTAGTGTAGCGGTTAGCGCGCTGCGCTATGAACCTGGCGACCCGGGTTCGATTCCCGCTCACGGCTAACACCAGTGACGATTATCTGAACCGGTCCTGGGCCTCCCCTAGGTCGACTCAGCCTTAAATGAGTACCTGGTGCGGTGTGTAAACATCGCCACTAGGGAGACAAAGGCGGTCGGCGTGGTGCTGGCCACCCACCCCTCGTGTACCGTTCCGGCCTTCATAGGTGCTCGCTAACAGCACTTGCCCCTACAGTCTGTTCAGGCTATACGGGGGGATCTTTGTCTCTCTATGGGTCTCTGTGTGTGTCTCTGTGTGTCTCTGTGTGTCTCTCTGTGTGTGTGTCTCTGTGTGTCTCTGTGTGTGTCTCTCTCCGTCTCTCCCTCGCTGCTCTGAGCACTCTGAGAAGATTAAACCTCAATCGCGTGCAGGCGGATTAACTCTCCAGATAGACACAGAGAGGGGGCAGGCAGAGCCCCCCCTCTCACCTGGCTCAGCACACGCCACGTGACGTGTCACAGTTACACACACTGTAACAAATGTGACCCATTGTTACTTTAAAAAATTATGGCAACAAAGTGACACGTGATATCATTGAATAGATTTTAAGCACTACAACTTTGAATAAAAAGTATTGAATAAATTAACTAAAAAATAATAATAATAAATAAGTACATGGTAATAAAAGCAACAGTTAGAATGTGTTGGATTTAGTAATAGGATGCCAAATAATGAGTTATATAGCCTAAAAAAATTGTGTAAATCCAAATAGATTTTACAAGGAAAAGTGATTTATATTTACTAAATATCTGAACAATGGTAATTTAGATTTACTAAATATCTGGTGGAATCTGATTAATATTTATGAATGATCTGGGTGAAATTGATATAAGCTTACTAAATATCTGGATCAAAATGATTTGGATTTACTAAATAGAATACTTATATTGAATGTCTGTTGCCATAACGTTTCTATTTGCAATCCACCCAATATCATGCCTTCGTGGTGCCACAATTCACTTACGTTAAGTCAACCGATCACCATGAAAAAGATAAGAACCATGAAAAGGAACAGCAGGTTAACATTTATTTGTGCAATTTTGTCTCAACATGTTTATCCAACATATTGCAAGTACAAAATAAAGAGGGGCTATAAGAAAACAAAGACAGAAGCCATGTATGTGTACAATAGGGATAAAGCATGGAAGTTGATTTATACTTTGTGGGCATCACAGGCACAGATTCCTTTTTGGATGTGATTCAAAGTTTAGTCTTGTTAGCGCATTGAAATTACGACAATGTTTAAAAAAAATCTGTAAAAATACTTTCATATTTTTTCTTTTTTTATGCGCAAATTGAAATCCAAAGGGCCAATATGTTTTTCAAACAGCTAAAAGAGATTAAAACATCACGTGAATTGACTTGCATCCTGTACTTATACTAGTAGCCATAATCCACAATCCGGGTGGACCTATCTTTTTAACATGCACAATTACAAGCATGGCTTCCTAACAGTAAACTAGCACAGCCTACAGGTGTTCCATGCATCTTCCTTTAGAACAAACACTTGCAATGGCCTAGGTCAGCGTCACATCAGAAGAAAGCACAATGTTAGAACACCAAGAAACATTAAACAAAAATAAAGATTTCGATTTAAAGCTTTGTGACTGCAGGGATTCATCTTCTTGGTTCTTTCGGTAAAGTCACGTAGAAGGGAAGTAATAAATTAATAAAAATAAAACATAATAAAATAATTCTCACGACGTTTCGTCCACAATGCAAGCAGCCGTCCTCAGGTGAAGAACATGTCTGTCGATAAGACAGAGTCTAAATGACACGTCTTAGGCTGGAGTGTCTATTATAGCTGTGAGGGAGGAGGAAGAGCGCCTTGACAAAAGAATTTGCATTTGAACAGGAATTTAGCATATTTATGGGAAATGCATTTTCACAGCTATAATAGACACTCCAAGCCTAAGACGTGTCATTTAGACTCTGTCTTATCGACAGACATGTTCTTCACCTGAGGACGGCTGCTTGCGTTGTGGCCGAAACGTCGTGAGAATTATTGTATTATGTTTTATTTTTATTATTTTATTACTTCCCTTCTACGTGACTTTACCGAAAGAACCAAGAAGAAAAATAAAGATAGCTTTCAATAACAAATCAGTGCATTCTCTGATAGCCTATCAGATGTATAGGCCTATAACGCAGAACTTTGACAGTTAGACTCAGTTATTAGACCCTATAAGCTACCTCTGCATAACAAGCTTTTAAGCGCTGTCTACCACTGCACTGACCTCTCGCTCCTTTGGTTGAATAGGCCATAAAAAAGGGACCTGAACAGTTAGAACAGCGACTTAACAATTCCATTTCATTTCGCAAGGGTCTCTTTTCTTAAGCTAGTAGCTTATTCTTGAGGCTGTTCACTTTTGGGGATAGCTTTGAACAATCCAGCTCGAGGAGGAGTTTCTGGAAGACTTCCAATGTGTACCTGAGCTCCTTGGGATAGGCAAGATGCAATGCATAAGCCAACCCAACGAGCATGAAGCAAGCCCTTGGAAAGTTACCCAGAGCTGCCAGAACTTTCATGCCCTCTACCACGACAGAAGCAGTGACGTTTCTCTTAAAGCTTCCTGGATGTCTGATGCAGCACATCTAAAGGCACTGCAGAGATTTCCGACATCTGTGTGCAAGTGGTTTGGCATCCACATCTGATGTCTTGTAGAAAGGGTCAACATCACATTTCTGAAATGGTTAGTGTGCCTCACAGCTTGCTTAAAGAAGCTGTGTTTAGCTTCAACCGCATTGTCCATACACCAACCAGAGGCCCATATTCTTCAATCAATGCAGGGTAGTGTTCCAAAAATGGTGTTTGGGTGTCAGTCTCTCTTCAGGAAAAACTGATAAGATTTTCACGATGTTCAGATATTTTAAAGTCAAGGAACGCAATCAACTGTGTGAACAGGGGCAACCGCCAATTCAATTATGTCTTTTAAAATGAGAAGAACCTGCCAGGTAGAATCACCTCAGGTACCCGTGTACCAACAACGAGTGGCAACAACCGTATTAGAGCCCAATTTCACGGGCATGTCCACCTATAGTCTGCGATGAATGTAGTTTTGAGGGATTGCTGAGGGCTGTTGGCTTTGTCCGAGCCCTTATATGGGAAACGTGTGATTAACGCGTTCAGCTCCAGACTCAAAATGAAAGTGATTTAATTTATCAGTCAATGGACACGACCGCTTAATGCCAAAGCAATGCGTAACATTTGGATTTTCTCTCACAGTTTGCACATGCAAACTGTGTTCCTTCTTTGTCCGGGGTGAAAACACTCCGGTCCGCACTTCGTGTGTCTGGTACTCTGAAGAATGTCCAAGACAAAATCTACAGATGTACGGCCCCGTGAAACTTTCAACTAGTCCACTGATGGAATGTGCACCGAGATTGTCAGCTACAACACAATGTACTGTCCCTTTAATGTTTTTTTCAACACTGGAAATGAAAATCCCTTCCTGTTCTAGAATGATAAGATCCTTCAAGAGTGGTTCCAAAACTGCTCTGTATTCAAACTGTTTGACATCAACAGCTTTGCAAAGTAAAGCTAGGTGTATTGACGTTAATGCAGATTGCAACTTTGATGGAACATTTGCCAAAACCCAATAAACAGCTGTTATTTTGTGTTTTCTCTCGAAGTTCTAGTGGGTTACACACCTCAAAGTCGTCAACGAAAAGGATTATAGACAGTCTTGTTTCTTCCCCAGCATAAAAGTCATTTTGCTTGAAGGATTTTCCATCAAAAATTGACTTAATATATCCAGTACTATTTGATTTCTGGATAAGATTATTTCTGCAATGTCTTTATTCTGCAAGACTTCCTGCAAAGTCTGGAGAATAGGCACATATTGAAAAGTCTTGTTCTTTTCAGTATCAATAATATATTCAATGCTATCAACACACTGGAAATGCACCTTAACATACTTTCTTAAAAGCCGAACCAAGTGGACCACCTGCTCCAAGTGCTGTACTAACGGATGGAAGTTGCACAACTGCTCTGACAATTCAGTTACGATGGCCTGGTCAACAATGCATCTATTCACCTTCAATGTTGAATCTAGTATGTTTCTAACAACTGCAACTGAAGATGAAATGAACTGAAGGTCTGCAACCAAGGCATCAATGCACTTCACTGAGGCATTATAGATGGTGTCTAGCTTCAGCAGAAGTAAGCCAATTCTTTGAAGAACTAAGTATGATGCACTTTCCTGATCACAACCTAAACTAGTGCCCTCACCATCACTGGCCTATGGTAAATCAGAATGGTCAACAGTCTGATTATGGCGACTCTCAAACACGTCTTTCTTAAACTCACTCAAAGCACAGGAGTTGTGTCTTCTGCTTTTGTGTTTTAGAAATGTATTGTATATATTTGTCTGAAAGCTGCATCCTTCAAATACACAAAATACAGTTTCGTGGTGTTTCAGATGATTTCCAATAAGCTGAAAGTAGTCCTTCTCTACAGAACAACAAGCATTGCAAACTAAACACTTAAAAGCAGAGCTGTTTCCTGACTGTAGACTTTCTTCATCTGAATGGTATCTGGACAAATGTGTGTGAAGGGCACTCTGCGTGTTTAATGTGCAAGGCAACTGTCATAGAGGCATGGCTGGGATTGCCCACGACCTAATGTTGCGTGCTGTAGCCTGTAATGCTTTAGTAGATTTCCCTTTGTGGCAGACAAAGACTTGCAGATCTTACACTTCCATTCCATAAGCAAAAACCTGAGGCAGAAAAAGGTCCATGTATCAGATGCAAGGCCACCAGGTCTCTAGTCATCATGAGGACCATAGGAGCACATTTACAAGATAATTCTTTATTATTTTTAATATTCAAATTTTCATGCTCACAACAAGCTAGCCACAACGTAGATGTGACGCGAACTGACTGGTGGCAAGCTAGCTAACGTTAGCTTACTGCACGTACATCAACAGCAAGATGTAATATACTGGAGGTGTAACGGCAGGTACGGGACGCTGTGATCCGAATGAATATCGTCTAGTTCGCATAACGCGCGTTACTTTTTCGTGTGCGGAACAAAAATTATAGTCTCGTGCTTTTAGTCGAATCAGACTGACTTCCAAAGGCCTAACGTTGTGCTTAGTTAATTCTGATAGACGTTACAGCCAGTTAATTGGCATGCTGGTAACTTGCAGTAACATAAAACAATGTTCAACTGCTACCACAACTTTGTTAAAAAATGTTCGCTAAAATAATGAAACACGTCTTACCTTTGTGAGAACGGCGGTCCCTGAAACGTGTCTGTGGAATAAAATGGTGGACAAGCACGTGGCGCGAAAAAATGGCTCGAGTTGGGGCGGAAGTGTAACGTTATTAAATTCAACAACCTCCCGATTAGTGAAATTAATAAATTTTTTGCATCTTTGACTTTCCTGATAAAATACAATTAAATTCTGCTCATTATTGATGGCTGATTTTATTCGAACTAAACTGAGTAAAACACAATTAATAAATAATAGGATTGTGTTGCATTCAGCTCAATGTGATTCCGAACTACACATAGTCTTTATTTGTATGTACAGTACAGGCCACTCTTATATATTTACTAAACATTAATTAACCCCAGTCTCGGTTTTTACAGTGCAGACAAAGGTCCCCCGTGTAGCCTCTAACAGACTGTAGGGGCAAGTGCTGTGAGTAGCAGCAGCACCTATGAAGGTAGACACAGACAAAGGTCCCCCGTGTAGCCTCCAACAGACTGTAGAGGCAAGTGCTGTTAGCAAGCAGCACCTATGAAGGCTACTGGCGCCGTTTCACACGAGGGGGTGGGTGGCCAGCACCACGCCCGGCCGCCTTTGTCTCCCAGTGGCGATATTTACGACACNGACCGCATCAGGTACTCGTTTGAGGCTGAGTCGACCTAGGGGAGGCCCAGGACCGGTTCGCATAATCGTCACCGGTGGTGTTGGTGGCCGTGAGCGGGAATCGAACTCGGGTCGCCGGGTTCGTAGCGCAACCACTACCCGCTCCCCACTCTGACACAGACACAGAGGCAAAGCTCCCCCGGGTAGCCTCGAACCGGTTTGGGGTCAAGTGCTGTTAGCGATTGAAACACAATCAGCTCGTTACAGAGGCGACGCTGACTACATCACAAATTATATCTGTCTTCTTGGTTCTTTCGGTAAAGTCACGTAGAAGGGAAGTAATAAATAATAAAACTAAAACATAATAAATAATTATTTTATTTCTAAAATAAAAATAAACATCATTAAATAATTATTTTATTTATAAAATTAAAACATAATAAAATAATTATTTAATTTCTAAAATAATAAAATAAAACATCACAAAATAATTATTTTATTTATAAAATAATAAAAATAAAAATATAATATTTATTTTATTTATAAATAATAAAATAAAACATCACAAAATATATTTTATTTATAAAATAATAAAATAAAACATAATAAAATAATTCTCACGACGTTTCGCCCACAACGCAAGCAGCCGTCCTCAGGTGAAAACAGGTCTGTCAAGTAGACAGAGTCTGAATGTCACGCCCCAGGCTTGGAGCGTATTAAGCTGCTGGGATGGAGGGCGAAGAGCGCCTTGACAAAATAATTTGCATATCAAGAGGAATTTAGCATATTTATGGGAAATGCAGATATGCGATTAGTACTAGTGAAATGCGTAGGAGGTTTGGCGGGGGGTTTAAAGTCATTATGCCCGTGCATTGTGCAGGATTAGCAGCATCAAAGGGAGGGAGTTTAGGTTAGAATTAATATGCTTATAGACTATACATTGTAATATTACACTGTTTTATTCTACCCACCCAACTGTATACCACACTGCTGTATATACACTATACAATTACGATACTATATATTACCTTATACATTGTATTAAACATTACACTTTAATACTATTTATTATTATACACTGCTATACACTATACATTGACCGTCGCGTGAAAGGTACTAAGAGGAAGCAACGAAATATGTCAATGGGAGAGTGGTGGTAGGAGACTTGCAACGGAGCAAAGAATCCATTCCCTGCGGAGAATACAAATACATAGTCAATGTCAGTGAGTGGAACGCGGTCTGAAAGTCACCGTAAACGTGAACACAATCAGTTAAGTTAAGATAGTGAACACAGTGAGTAGGGCAAGGTTCATGGTGAACACAGTGAGTAGAGCAAGGTTCATAGTGAACACAGTGAGTAGAGCAAGGTTCATAGTGAACACAGTGAGTAGGGCAAGGTTCATAGTGAACACAGTGAGTAGGGCAAGGTTCATAGTGAACACAGTGAGTAGGCAAGGTTCATAGTGAACACAGTGAGTAGGCAAGGTTCATAGTGAACACTGTGAGTAGAGCAAGGTTCATGGTGAACACAGTGAGTAGGCAAGGTTCATAGTGAACACAGTGAGTAGGCAAGGTTCATAGTGAACACAGTGAGTAGAGCAAGGTTCATAGTGAACACAGTGAGTAGGCAAGGTTCATAGTGAACACAGTGAGTAGGCAAGGTTCATAGTGAACACAGTGAGTAGGCAAGGTTCATAGTGAACACTGTGAGTAGAGCAAGGTTCATAGTGAACACAGTGAGTAGGCAAGGTTCATAGTGAACACAGTGAGTAGGCAAGGTTCATAGTGAACACAGTGAGTAGGGCAAGGTTCATAGTGAACACAGTGAGTAGAGCAAGGTTCATGGTGAACACAGTGAGTAGGGCAAGGTTCATGGTGAACACAGTGAGTAGGGCAAGGTTCATGGTGAACACAGTGAGTAGAGCAAGGTTCATAGTGAACACAGTGAGTAGGCAAGGTTCATGGTGAACACAGTGAGTAGAGCAAGGTTCATGGTGAACACAGTGAGTAGAGCAAGGTTCATGGTGAACACAGTGAGTAGAGCAAGGTTCATAGTGAACACAGTGAGTAGAGCAAGGTTCATGGTGAACACTGTGAGTAGAGCAAGGTTCATAGTGAACACAGTGAGTAGAGCAAGGTTCATGGTGAACACTGTGAGTAGAGCAAGGTTCATAGTGAACACAGTGAGTAGAGCAAGGTTCATAGTGAACACAGTGAGTAGAGCAAGGTTCATAGTGAACACAGTGAGTAGGCAAGGTTCATAGTGAACACGTGAGTAGAGCAAGGTTCATGTGAACACAGTGAGTAGAGCAAGGTTCATAGTGAACACAGTGAGTAGAGCAAGGTTCATAGTGAACACTGTGAGTAGAGCAAGGTTCATAGTGAACACAGTGAGTAGAGCAAGGTTCATAGTGAACACTGTGAGTAGAGCAAGGTTCATAGTGAACACTGAGTAGAGCAAGGTTCATAGTGAACACGTGAGTAGAGCAAGGTTCATAGTGAACACTGTGAGTAGAGCAAGGTTCATAGTGAACACTGTGAGTAGAGCAAGGTTCATAGTGAACACAGTGAGTAGGCAAGGTTCATAGTGAACACAGTGAGTAGAGCAAGGTTCATAGTGAACACAATGAGTAGAGCAAGGTTCATAGTGAACACAGTGAGTAGAGCAAGGTTCATAGTGAACACAGTGAGTAGAGCAAGGTTCATAGTGAACACAGTGAGTAGAGCAAGGTTCATAGTGAACACAGTGAGTAGAGCAAGGTTCATAGTGAACACATGAGTAGAGCAAGGTTCATAGTGAACACTGTGAGTAGAGCAAGGTTCATAGTGAACACATGAGTAGAGCAAGGTTCATAGTGAACACAATGAGTAGAGCAAGGTTCATAGTGAACACAGTGAGTAGAGCAAGGTTCATGGTGAACACAGTGAGTAGAGCAAGGTTCATAGTGAACACAGTGAGTAGGGCAAGGTTCATAGTGAACACAGTGAGTAGAGCAAGGTTCATAGTGAACACAGTGAGTAGAGCAAGGTTCATAGTGAACACTGTGAGTAGAGCAAGGTTCATAGTGAACACAGTGAGTAGAGCAAGGTTCATAGTGAACACTGTGAGTAGAGCAAGGTTCATGGTGAACACAGTGAGTAGGCAAGGTTCATAGTGAACACAGTGAGTAGGCAAGGTTCATGTGAACACAGTGAGTAGAGCAAGGTTCATAGTGAACACTGTGAGTAGGCAAGGTTCATAGTGAACACAGTGAGTAGAGCAAGGTTCATGGTGAACACAGTGAGTAGAGCAAGGTTCATAGTGAACACAGTGAGTAGAGCAAGGTTCATAGTGAACACTGTGAGTAGGGCAAGGTTCATAGTGAACACAGTGAGTAGAGCAAGGTTCATAGTGAACACAGTGAGTAGAGCAAGGTTCATGGTGAACACAGTGAGTAGAGCAAGGTTCATAGTGAACACAGTGAGTAGAGCAAGGTTCATAGTGAACACAGTGAGTAGAGCAAGGTTCATAGTGAACACAGTGAGTAGAGCAAGGTTCATGGTGAACACAATGAGTAGAGCAAGGTTCATAGTGAACACAGTGAGTAGAGCAAGGTTCATAGTGAACACAGTGAGTAGAGCAAGGTTCATGGTGAACACAGTGAGTAGAGCAAGGTTCATGGTGAACACAGTGAGTAGGGCAAGGTTCATAGTGAACACAGTGAGTAGAGCAAGGTTCATGGTGAACACAGTGAGTAGAGCAAGGTTCATGGTGAACACTGTGAGTAGAGCAAGGTTCATAGTGAACACAGTGAGTAGAGCAAGGTTCATAGTGAACACAATGAGTAGAGCAAGGTTCATAGTGAACACAGTGAGTAGAGCAAGGTTCATGGTGAACACAGTGAGTAGAGCAAGGTTCATGTGAACACTGTGAGTAGAGCAAGGTTCATAGTGAACACAGTGAGTAGAGCAAGGTTCATAGTGAACACAATGAGTAGAGCAAGGTTCATAGTGAACACTGTGAGTAGGCAAGGTTCATAGTGAACACAGTGAGTAGAGCAAGGTTCATAGTGAACACAGTGAGTAGAGCAAGGTTCATGGTGAACACAGTGAGTAGAGCAAGGTTCATAGTGAACACAGTGAGTAGAGCAAGGTTCATAGTGAACACAGTGAGTAGAGCAAGGTTCATAGTGAACACAATGAGTAGAGCAAGGTTCATAGTGAACACAGTGAGTAGAGCAAGGTTCATAGTGAACACAGTGAGTAGAGCAAGGTTCATAGTGAACACTGTGAGTAGAGCAAGGTTCATAGTGAACACAGTGAGTAGGCAAGGTTCATAGTGAACACATGAGTAGAGCAAGGTTCATAGTGAACACAGTGAGTAGAGCAAGGTTCATAGTGAACACAGTGAGTAGAGCAAGGTTCATAGTGAACACAGTGAGTAGAGCAAGGTTCATAGTGAACACAATGAGTAGAGCAAGGTTCATAGTGAACACAGTGAG
Source organism: Lethenteron camtschaticum (assembly GCA_018977245.1). Lineage (NCBI taxonomy): Eukaryota > Metazoa > Chordata > Hyperoartia > Petromyzontiformes > Petromyzontidae > Lethenteron > Lethenteron camtschaticum. Next base: position 126,443 of record WFAB01001597.1, read on the forward strand.
TAGAGCAAGGTTCATAGTGAACACATGAGTAGAGCAAGGTTCATAGTGAACACAGTGAGTAGAGCAAGGTTCATAGTGAACACAGTGAGTAGAGCAAGGTTCATAGTGAACACAGTGAGTAGAGCAAGGTTCATAGTGAACACAGTGAGTAGAGCAAGGTTCATAGTGAACACAGTGAGTAGAGCAAGGTTCATAGTGAACACAGTGAGTAGAGCAAGGTTCATAGTGAACACTGTGAGTAGAGCAAGGTTCATAGTGAACACAGTGAGTAGAGCAAGGTTCATGGTGAACACAGTGAGTAGAGCAAGGTTCATAGTGAACACAGTGAGTAGGGCAAGGTTCATAGTGAACACAATGAGTAGAGCAAGGTTCATAGTGAACACAGTGAGTAGAGCAAGGTTCATGGTGAACACAGTGAGTAGAGCAAGGTTCATAGTGAACACAATGAGTAGAGCAAGGTTCATAGTGAACACAGTGAGTAGAGCAAGGTTCATAGTGAACACAATGAGTAGAGCAAGGTTCATAGTGAACACAATGAGTAGAGCAAGGTTCATAGTGAACACAGTGAGTAGAGCAAGGTTCATAGTGAACACAATGAGTAGAGCAAGGTTCATAGTGAACACTGTGAGTAGAGCAAGGTTCATAGTGAACACAGTGAGTAGAGCAAGGTTCATAGTGAACACTGTGAGTAGAGCAAGGTTCATAGTGAACACAGTGAGTAGAGCAAGGTTCATGGTGAACACTGTGAGTAGAGCAAGGTTCATAGTGAACACAGTGAGTAGAGCAAGGTTCATAGTGAACACAATGAGTAGAGCAAGGTTCATAGTGAACACAGTGAGTAGAGCAAGGTTCATAGTGAACACAGTGAGTAGAGCAAGGTCATGGTGAACACAGTGAGTAGAGCAAGGTTCATAGTGAACACAGTGAGAGCAAGGTCATAGTGAACACAGTGAGTAGAGCAAGGTTCATGTGAACACAGTGAGTAGAGCAAGGTTCATAGTGAACACAATGAGTAGAGCAAGGTTCATGGTGAACACAGTGAGTAGAGCAAGGTTCATAGTGAACACAATGAGTAGAGCAAGGTCCATAGTGAACACAGTGAGTAGAGCAAGGTTATGGTGAACACAGTGAGTAGAGCAAGGTTCATAGTGAACACAGTGAGTAGAGCAAGGTTCATAGTGAACACATGAGTAGAGCAAGGTTCATAGTGAACACAGTGAGTAGAGCAAGGTTCATAGTGAACACTGTGAGTAGAGCAAGGTTCATAGTGAACACAGTGAGTAGAGCAAGGTTCATAGTGAACACAATGAGTAGAGCAAGGTTCATAGTGAACACAGTGAGTAGAGCAAGGTTCATAGTGAACACTGTGAGTAGAGCAAGGTTCATAGTGAACACAGTGAGTAGAGCAATTCATAGTGAACACAGTGAGTAGAGCAAGGTTCATAGTGAACACAATGAGTAGAGCAAGGTTCATAGTGAACACAGTGAGTAGAGCAAGGTTCATGGTGAACACAGTGAGTAGACAAGTTCATAGTGAACACAGTGAGTAGAGCAAGGTTCATAGTGAACACAGTGAGTAGAGCAAGGTTCATAGTGAACACAGTGAGTAGAGCAAGGTTCATGGTGAACACAGTGAGTAGAGCAAGGTTCATAGTGAACACGTGAGTAGAGCAAGGTTCATAGTGAACACAGTGAGTAGAGCAATTCATAGTGAACACAGTGAGTAGAGCAAGGTTCATTGAACACAGTGAGTAGAGCAAGTTCATAGTGAACACAGTGAGTAGAGCAAGGTTCATAGTGAACACAGTGAGTAGAGCAAGGTTCATGGTGAACACAGTGAGTAGAGCAAGGTTCATGTGAACACAGTGAGTAGAGCAAGGTTCATAGTGAACACTGTGATAGAGCAAGGTTCATAGTGAACACAGTGAGTAGAGCAAGGTTCATGGTGAACACAGTGAGTAGAGCAAGGTTCATAGTGAACACTGTGAGTAGAGCAAGGTTCATAGTGAACACAATGAGTAGAGCAAGGTTCATTGTGAACACAGTGAGTAGAGCAAGGTTCATAGTGAACACAGTGAGTAGAGCAAGGTTCATAGTGAACACAGTGAGTAGAGCAAGGTTCATGTGAACACAGTGAGTAGAGCAAGGTTCATAGTGAACACAGTGAGTAGAGCAAGGTTCATAGTGAACACAGTGAGTAGAGCAAGGTTCATGGTGAACACAATGAGTAGAGCAAGGTTCATGGTGAACACAGTGAGTAGAGCAAGGTTCATAGTGAACACAGTGAGTAGAGCAAGGTTCATAGTGAACACAGTGAGTAGAGCAAGGTTCATGGTGAACACAGTGAGTAGAGCAAGGTTCATAGTGAACACAATGAGTAGAGCAAGGTTCATGGTGAACACAGTGAGTAGAGCAAGGTTCATAGTGAACACAGTGAGTAGAGCAAGGTTCATAGTGAACACAGTGAGTAGAGCAAGGTTCATAGTGAACACAGTGAGTAGAGCAAGGTTCATGGTGAACACAGTGAGTAGAGCAAGGTTCATGGTGAACACAGTGAGTAGAGCAAGGTTCATGGTGAACACAGTGAGTAGAGCAAGGTTCATAGTGAACACAGGTAGAGCAAGGTTCATAGTGAACACAGTGAGTAGAGCAAGGTTCATAGTGAACACAGTGAGTAGAGCAAGGTTCATAGTGAACACATGGAGTAGGGCAAGTTCATGGTGAACACAGTGAGTAGAACAAGGTTCATAGTGAACACAATGAGTAGAGCAAGGTTCATAGTGAACACAGTGAGTAGAGCAAGGTTCATAGTGAACACAGTGAGTAGAGCAAGGTTCATGTGAACACAGTTAGAGCAAGGTTCATAGTGAACACAGTGAGTAGAGCAAGGTTCATAGTGAACACAGTGAGTAGAGCAAGGTCATAGTGAACACATGAGTAGAGCAAGGTTCATAGTGAACACAGTGAGTAGAGCAAGGTTCATAGTGAACACAGTGAGTAGAGCAAGGTTCATAGTGAACACAGTATAGACAAGTTCATGTGAACACAGAGTAGAGCAAGGTTCATAGTGAACACAGTGAGTAGAGCAAGGTTCATAGTGACACAGTGAGAGAGCAAGGTTCATAGTGAACACAGTGAGTAGAGCAAGGTTCATAGTGAACACAGTGAGTAGAGCAAGGTTCATAGTGAACACAGTGAGTAGAGCAAAGTTCATAGTGAACACAGTGAGTAGGCAAGGTTCATAGTGAACACAGTGAGTAGAGCAAGGTTCATAGTGAACACAGTGAGTAGAGCAGGTTCATAGTGAACACAGTGAGTAGGCAAGGTTCATAGTGAACACAGTGAGTAGAGCAAGGTTCATAGTGAACACAATGAGTAGAGCAAGGTTCTAGTGAACACAGTGAGTAGGCAAGGTTCATAGTGAACACTGTGAGTAGAGCAAGGTCATAGTGAACACTGTGAGTAGAGCAAGGTTCATAGTGAACACAATGAGTAGAGCAAGGTTCATAGTGAACACAGTGAGTAGAGCAAGGTTCATAGTGAACACTGTGAGTAGGGCAAGGTTCATAGTGAACACAATGAGTAGAGCAAGGTTCATAGTGAACACTGTGAGTAGAGCAAGGTTCATAGTGAACACAATGAGTAGAGCAAGGTTCATAGTGAACACAGTGAGTAGAGCAAGGTTCATAGTGAACACAGTGAGTAGAGCAAGGTTCATAGTGAACACAGTGAGTAGAGCAAGGTTCATAGTGAACACAATGAGTAGAGCAAGGTTCATAGTGAACACAGTGAGTAGGGCAAGGTTCATGGTGAACACTGGAGTAGAGCAAGGTTCATAGTGAACACTGTGAGTAGGCAAGGTTCATAGTGAACACAATGAGTAGAGCAAGTTCATAGTGAACACAGTGAGTAGAGCAAGGTTCATAGTGAACACTGTGAGTAGGGCAAGGTTCATAGTGAACACAATGAGTAGAGCAAGGTTCATAGTGAACACTGTGAGTAGAGCAAGGTTCATAGGAACACAATGAGTAAGCAAGGTTCATAGTGAACACTGTGA
>WFAB01001598.1:0-129506 GCA_018977245.1 Lethenteron camtschaticum
AGTACCTACTGTCTCTGTAGTAGTATCTTTTAACTCTACAGTAGTATCTGCTGACTCTATAGCGGTATCTACTGTCTCTGTAGTAGTAATGCACACGTTGAGGAGGGGAGGGGAGGGGAGAGGACATCAAACCGTGCAGAATGTACCTCAGCGTCGTGCCTCTGTGTTGTTTTCCCGCCTTTTTGACGCCAAGGGGAAGCTCCCTCACGCCGCCGCGTGCGTTGCCAGGGGCAACCACGAGGCGGGATTCCCGCGCGTGCGTTGCCAGGGGCAACTAGGCCTCTGCAAGGTAAGGTAATTTACCCTTTTTACCGGGTAAAAGGGTAAAGGTAAAGGGTAAAGATGTCGACATGCCAAGGGGTAAGGTAAAGGGTAGGGTAAAGGTAGCTCGAAGAATTACCCGGTAGGGTAAAAGGTAGCACAAAGTATTATCCGTGGCGCAGTCCGTGGCCTCCATTTAATAAGTAATATTATAACAAACTTTCTTAAAAACACGCTTTAATGAAATGTACTAGTAATGGCAGAACTCCACGACTCCAGGAAGTGGCCCCGAAGCTTGCCATAACGTAAGGGACCGTGGTGATTTACAGCCAACGTCAGTTGACCGTGGACAATTAGACCCAAGCCGAAACATAACATATAAAAAATGATTTTATGATAGAATATAGTGTTGTCATCAGTATGACATAAGTATACCAAGTTTGCAGTCGATACCACATTAGAAAGTGGGTAAAAATGTAATTACAAGATTTGAGGATACGACAACGACGACAACAACAACAATGACAACGACGACAACAACAACAAGCGTATAAAATTTGAATCATCGAGAGTATTCTATATGATAAAAGCGCTCTACCTAGCATTTACCGTTATCAACCTTGTTCATGTGTAGTTCCCTAGTAGTTACCCTGTAATTGGGTAATTTATATGGGATAAGGGTAAAAGGTAGGGTAAAGGTAGGCTCGTTGCTTTTTACCTTTTACCTTTTACCTTACCTGCTAAAGGGTAAAAAGTAGGGTAGAGTGATTGTTTTGTGGTAAGGTAAAAGGTAGGGTAAAATAGGCTCGTTGTTTTTACCTTTTAACTTTTACCTTACCTTGCCGAGGCCTAGGGGCAACCACGAGGCGGGATTCCCGCGCATGCGCAGATGCGTGCTTTGGCGTTCGCGATCAACGTAAATTGTTATAAAGTGTGATTTTATTATTCTTGGATCTTTCGATGAAGACCACTTGTGTTGCGATCGAAACGTCGTGGGTTTTTTGCTTTTATTTTTATTATTTTATATCTACGTGACTTTACCGAAAGAACCAAGAATATGAATTCCTGCAGTCATGAAAGTTTTAAGTAAAAATAATTTCGATTTAAATACACAGGGATTCATCTTCTTGGTTCGTTTGGTAAAGTCACATAGAAGGGAAATAATAAAAATAAAACATAATAAAATAAAAATTATACGACGTTTCGGCCACAACACAAGCAGCCGTCCACAGGTGAAGAAACAGAGCTGTCGGAAAGACAGGTCCAATGAACACCGCCAAGCTTGGAAGCGTATATTTAAGCTGGGTCGGGGAGGAGAGCGCCTTGACAAAGGAGTTTACATATCAACAGCGGAATTAAGCATATTGATGGAAAATGCAGATATGGGTTAGTCACTCCTTGTGGAATGTGTAGGTGGTGGGGGGGGTCTCAAAGTCATATTATGCTAGTGTATTATGTAGGATTAGCAGTGATAAAGGGAGGAAGTAGGATTAGCAGTCATAAAGGAGGAAAATTTTTATCTAAGGAGCTGCAGCAGCCAAACCACCGCGTATCAAGCTCGTGCATTATGTGGGCAACAAAAAGAAGGATTTCTAAAGAACTGCAAATGCCCTACTACCATATAATACACCTATGTGAAAAAACTAAATATAAACTACATCAATATAATCAATGTGCTCAATATACTCTCCAATAAGCTGAGTTNTCATTAAGTAACTGGGTATAAGCTACACTATATAATGACTACCATATAGTGAACCGTAAAAAACTAAAATATAAACTACATCAATATCAATATACTCAATATAATATCCAATAAGCTGAGTTTACATATCAACAGAGGAATTTAGCATATTGACGCTAAAGAACTGCAACTACCCACTACCATATAATAAACCAGTGAAAAAACTAAATATAAATACATCAATATAATCAAGTGCATAATATACTCTCCAATAAGCTGAGCTATTACACTTAAGTAACTGGTATACGCTACACTATATAATGACACCATATAGTGAACCAATAAAAAAAAATATATAAAATACATCAATGTAATCAATATACTCAATATACTCTCCAATAAGCTGAGCTACTAACAGTAAGTCATACATTACACTTCTATGTCGCAAAAAAATAATATGCCTCCAGCTAAACTTTTTTTTCCTTACATCACACGGATATACCCCGTACTATACACTGCCATAGACAAACCCAACATTGAATTATACGCTGCGTTACTATACACTACCTTAGACTATACATTGTAATATTACACTATGTATTATTCTACACACCTACTGTATACCACACTGCTGTATATTGCCTTATACATTATATTAGACATTACACTGTTATACTATTTATTATTATACAATCTGCTATACACCATCCATTGACCGTCGCGTGAAAGGTACTAAGAGGAAGCAACGAAATATGTCAATGGGAGAGTGGTAGAAGGAGACTTGCAGCGGAGCAAAGACTCCATTCAGTGAGTTGAATATAAAAGATATATAGCCAATGCCAGCGATTGGACTGTGGTCTGAAAGTCACCGTAAACGTGAACACAATCAGTTAAGACCCGAAATGGTTTATCACGTCCTTCCAATGATTGCCGAGCCAGAGTCCATCTTCACGGTTTAAATTGTCTCTGTGTTTGTATCTGTGAATGGCCTCATGAACGAATCTCTCATGGTAGCCGGATGGCTTGCAGAGAACCTCTGTCTTGGAGAAGTCAATGTCATGTGAGCCCACTGAATTATAACAATGGTCTGCCACGGCTGAGGTGTTCGTCCTACCATGTTTCAAGTCTGCTTTATGTTCACGGATGCGGTCCGAGACATGTCGTTTCGTTTCTCCAATGTAACTGCTACCACAGAGGCAACTTAGTTTGTAGACGCCAGGGTAATGTATGTCTGGAACCACATATTTTACAGACGGGACCAGATCACGGATTTTATGTACTGTGTTGAATCGGACCTGGATCTTGTGTTTATTCAGGGTTTTGGAGATCTTTTTTGTGACCCCCGAAATGTAGGAAAAGGTGATGGTTTTTGAATGGCTGATGTGATGTTATTAGTTTACGTTTGACGGAGGAGAAAATCAAACGGCGCATTTTCGTCCGGGGGGCTTAGCGCGTTGCAAGGCATGCGCAGACAGACAGAGAGACAAAAAAATACTTTTATAGGTAAGAAGATTATTTTTTTGCTTAAAACTTTCGTGACTGCAGGAATTCATATTCTTGGTTCTGTCGGTAAAGTCAAAATAAAAGATAATAAAATTAAAAGAAATAAAAATTAAAATATTATTTTATTAGCTTTTATTAAATTTTCTATCTACGTGACTTTACCGAAAGAACCAAGAATAGGTAATATTATTGTTGTTGTTAGTCAGAGACAAGTGGCATCTAAACCATGACCACATACGGACTGGTTTGTGTTCATTGTCCTTGCATCAATCGACACGAACGCGTGCACCACACCGAGTGCCGCGAGTGCGACTTCTGTGCAGGGTCCATGCTGGGCTGAGTCGCGTCGCGTGAGGCTCGTGGCCACCTTTTAAAGCGCTCGCCACAAATGAAGCACCACCACCACCTTGGTGATCTCGTCTAGGGGTATAAACCACCATCACGCCAACTCCGGCCATCCTCGCAGCGGCCTTTGGCTGGCCATCGAACAAAGACGGTCACCGCTCGCGCTTTCAGATCCGCTTCTGTGGCCGTCTGGAATGCTCTTCCTTACGATATTAGGAAGCCACTGGGCTATGCACTTTTAAATCTAAATTGAAAACTAATTTCTTTAGAACAATTTTTGCTAAGTTTGCTGTCCTTCCGCTCACCTCCAATTAGCACGGTTGGTTACGTACGGTGCGAAAGAAGTTCAACACACACAAAAAAACGATCCCCCGTATAGCCTTAACAGGCTGTTAGGGCAAGTCCTGTTAGCGAGCACCTGTGAAGGTCGGTACAGCACACGAGGGGTGGGTGGCCAGCACCACGCCCGGCCGCCTTTGTCTCCATAGTGGCGATGTTTACACACCGCACCAGGTACTTATTTTGAGCATGAGTCGACCACACACAAATACGTGAGTGATCCCACGAACCGGGTGACATTGGTTAACAGAGCTGCTGCACTGCTCGGGGTGGGAGCACATTGTCCGTGTCGGTGTGCTCAGAGTCAAGCAGCAGGCGCGGCGTGAGGCGTGAGTGGTGCAGGGAGGTTCCACAGAGAGGCGGCTGGTGGCCGCGTGGCCTGCACCGCGGCAGGGCGCTGCTGGGACCCTGCTGGGCTCTCAAGCGACGCGAGCTGATGGCCTCGTCCCACTCAAACTCCCAGCCCATGACGCCAACAGCACGACTTTAATGAGGTGGAACTGAAAAACAAGACATTTAGTATGAGAGATAATTACTTACCAACAATAATAATTGTGACAGGAGTTATGGAGGAAATCGATTGAGTGGATAAAACGGATTATCGTGCTTATGATGGTGTCATTTGTGTGGCGTTATTTTAATAAACAATCATAAATGGATCATCAGGTAATTCACTGACGTCACGGTGGGTTTATAAATCCACAAAACACTGCGGGCTATCGGGTTGTCCTTGGACACGTGAACGCGTGAGTGAACGATGTGAACCATTTTACTCGCACACCGACACGGTTATGAACATGGTAGCCACACGAGTCGGCCCCGTGTACACGGCAATCGATGCCCTTCTGAGTGCCCCCTGCTACCACACTAGTCCCATTGACAGTCGTTATGCACGTACTGTAGAATTGTACATCAATATAAATAATTGGAAAATAATCTCTAATTTAAACGATATTATTATTTAGCCCAATTTCCTATTGCGAAACTATGCTAAACAGCTGCATTTAAAACGACATTTGCCTCCCAGCAATCACCTTTATACGCCTGATATTGTCGGATCTCACAGTGTAAGCAGAGTCGAGCCTGCGTGACTACCAGGATTTCCCTGCAGTTTTGAATTGATGACTGCAAGGGTGGTGAAGTGCAGCAAAAAGTGCACCCAACATACAGATCTGGTCCACTGACTGGATTGAGTACGTCGATTGATCCATCTGCGCAGAGCTTCGAGAGTTGCTCGCTCATCTGCGTGGGTTTTCTCCATGTCACATACAGTGCCCATGGGAGCTAACCTGATTATCTGGTTCTTTGGCAGGCGGTACATTCCCGCTCGGGGTATTTATAGCGCATCGCACGTGTTGAGACACTGCACGGAAAGCAGTCGCACAGGTAAAATTCGAGGCTTTCCGACAGTCGCGGCGTCGGAAAGCCCACACAGCCGCCCTGCAGTTCAACCAGACACAGGAAAATTCCTCTTATCCGCTGACCAATTACCCGTGGCAACTGTAGGGTTCGCGAAATCTCCCATTATTCGTTGTCCAATGTCTTACTATTATCCATGGTTATCATGATTGTAGCCATAGTGTACCCATCATACGTAGTGTATGCGTGTGTATATGCGATTAGCACGCTGCCCGAAGACTGGCGAACACCATTGACGATTATCTGAATAGGTCATGGCCCTCCCCAGGTCGACTCAGCCTCAAATGAGTACCTGGTGCGCTGTAAAAACATTGCCACTGGGGATACAATGTGGTTGGGCGTGGTGCTGGCCACTAACCCCTCGTGTGCCGTGCTGTCTTTATAGGTGCTCACCAACCGACAGTCTGTGAAGGCTATACGGGCGATCTTTGTTGTTGTCTCTGTATATTCGTGTCGGTTACTTACACGTACAGATCCCGCAGAGTTATCAGCAGGTACCAGACGTTACGTCACTTCTATTACCCACTATTTTTTCACGGATCAGAAGACTCATGCGGTAAATTCACCCTGTTATGCATGGGCGATTTTTTACCCCGTAGATGAGTAAAATCGTGGATAACCCACAGATAATAGAACCTGCTCCATATCACTGCAGGTAATAGTTCTATCAGAAAATATTAATGAGTTCACCAGCATTGATTTAATCAAGCCTGGCTGCTGACGATTCAAAACCGGTCCAGAGTGTGCTTGTATTGGATCAATGTTGTTCAATGTTTGTACTGTAAACAAAAACTACGTGGAGAGACCGATTTGGATAAACCAACTTTTTGTATCTTGGCCCAATATTCGGATTTTTTTAATGCATCAAGAATGAGCAACACATCCCTGGGGGGTACAGATACACAGTGGAGCTGCATGATCTCCATTGTGTACCTGTGTACAGGTGCGTAGCCATGGCGAGTAATATCTAACCCTGTTCTGCCCTCGACCATTCCTTAAACAACCACATTGACCAGCGTGGTGAAGTATAGTCAAACAACCCCATGATCAACATGGACTGGAGAGGCTTTCTGTGGTGTCATCCTAACTTGTGTAGTTTGTGAGGATGAAGCCACAGTCGTGTTCCACACGTGTTATACAATCCACAGCTGGATGAAGGCCTCCCATATGCCATGTTGTCATTGGGATTTTGACTATACTTCATTGCACTGGTCAGTGTGGGTTGTGAAGGAGACTCAACTGAACTAGGAGCTTGTTTACACAGGCAACCACGTTACACATGATAGCTCATCGAAGTGGTTTAGAACCCCTTGTGGGAATCTATAGCTGCCAAATAATGTACACGTGTGTTTCTAAATAACGTACACACGTGTTTCAAAATAATGTACACGTGTTTCTAAATAATGTACACACGTGTTTCAAAATAATGTACACCCATTTTTAAAAAAAAATGAACACGCGTGTTTCTACATAATGTACACGTGTGTTTCTACATAATGTACACGTGTGTTTATACATAATGTACACGTGTTTCTAAATAATGTACACGCGTGTTTCTACATAATGTACACGTGAGTTTATAAATAATGTACTCGTGTGTTTCTAAATAATATACTCGTGTGTTTATAAATATGGAGAGCAAAAACGGAGGACCAGGAGAACATTCCACGCGACCACCACGAGGAGAGAACAGAGAAACCTCATCAGAGCTATGAAGAGGGAAACTTTGTATGAGAGTATGTTCTGAAATGAAAGAAAGCCATTGACTATAGAGAAGTGAGTGACCTGTGCTGGACACGTCACTAGAGGGGATGATGGTCGGTGGTCGAGACTAATGATGGCGTGGCAGGTAAAGGACGCCTGAGAAGTTGTCCACCGTGGCCACAGAGCAATTAATTGGATCATGTGCGGGACCTGTGTAGATTGTGGCATCACAAGACCATGATATATGGTGACGAATTGGGGAGGTGTGCATGTTGCAGTGAATAGGTCATGGCTGATGGTGCATCTTGATACACCAATCCTTGTGCTTGGTGAGAGTCGCACACAGCACGAGGTGGATGTTGTACTCCTGCCTGTAGCGCTGTCCCCTGTCTCCTGCCAGGTTCGCCACTCCGTCAGCGTGCCAGGCTAACGCTGTACGCGTTCCTGTATTGTGGATAAATAATTGTGCACGCATCACGAGTCACAGCAGCAGTCGTCATATCGCAAGCCGTCAGTCATTCGGCTACGAAGGGCAATGCTGCCACCTGTCTGTTGCCATCAACAGCTGAACGCGTCGTCCACATCATAATCCAACAGAGGTCATGGCATCGTGGGATGAGCGGGATGAGGGCTCCGGTATGGGAGCCGGCAGCAGGGATTGGCAACGAGCACCCAATAGAAAGGGAAATAAATCAGACGACTGGACATGGGAACTGTGTGATGTGAACCTTGCCGCTGGTTTAAATATCTCAGCAGGTCCTCAATCACTGCAGACAATGTCCTTTGAAACAGCACTCACAGATGTTACTGTGTCCAAGCCCTTTGTCAGTCCACTGCTGGATGAGGGCATTCCCACGCTGTGCGAATAGTGGAGTTTCGATTTAAAGCTTTCGTGACTGCAGGGATTCATATTCTTGGTTCTTTCGGTAAAGTCACGTAGAAGGGAAATAATAAAATAATTTTAACATCATAATAACATTTTATTGTTTAATTTCTATTACGACTGCTACCGTGACTCGTGATAGACATGGGGGTACTAGAACACGCCTCACCTTGGTGAGTGCGAGTGTGGTGAGGAGTGTAGACGTGGGGGTACTAGAGCACGCCTCACCTTGGTGAGTGTGGTGAGGGTGGGGGGTGTAGATGTGGGGAACTAGGTTATTTAATTTTAGTGTTTCTTTCTCCCCTAAGCCTGCTCACTCCTTTTTTTTGTACTCATTGACATGTAAATTGTCTCTCACCCCTCCCTCTCGCTGCCTCCGCCCCCCTCTATTTAAGGCCACCCCACAGAGACGATCACCCCTCTCTGTACCTGTGTTGCCCGCTGTGTGTATCTTGGTGATATCTGTCTGCTTATATGTCTGTCTATAATTCTTTCTGGTTAGATTTTATGTTGCTATTTCATTATACCTGATGATGATTGCTTGTGTTGCAATCGAAACGTCGTATGCTATTATTTAATTTATTATTTTCTTTATACGTGACTTTACCGAAAGAACCAAAGAATAATTCCTGCAGTCACGAAAGCTCCAAAGTTAAGATTGAACCACTTCTACGGGGAATTTCCAAGTTTACCCTTTTTCTCTCTCTCTGGGTTTTTATTCTCTCTCTCTGCCTGTTTATTTAGTGTAATTTTTTCTGTCTACACTCGTTTTTTGTCGTTCTTAGGTTCTGCTTTGTCTCCGTTCCTCTTGTTTTTATGTTTTGTCTTTCTTTGAAATATTCACACTTAAATTCTAACTTAGCAATCTTTGAAATACGTAATCGACCAGGCTATGCGTTGTGTGTTGACCGACTCTCTGTGTCGTTTTACATAACATTTCGATACTTTGCTAGGTTATTTAATTTTAGTGTGTTTCTTTCTCCCCCTAAGCCTGCTCACTCCTTTTTGTTGTACTCATTGACATGTAAATTTTGTCTCTAACCCCTCCCTCTCGCTGCCTCCGCCCCCTCTGTCTATTTAAGGCCACCCCACAGAGACGATCACCCCTCTCTGTACCTGTGTTGCCCGCTGTGTGTATCTTGGTGATATCTGTCTGCTTATATGTTTTACTATAATTTTTTCTGGTTAGATTTTATGTCACTATTTCATTATACCTGATGATTGCTTGTGTTGCAATCGAAACGTCGTATGCTATTATTTAATTTATTATTTTTTCTTTATACGTGACTTTACCGAAAGAACCAAATAATAATTCCTGCAGTCACGAAAGCTCCAAAGTTAAGATTGAACTAGAACACGCCTCACCTTGGTGAGTGGTTGGGGTGAGGATGAGGAGTGTAGGCGTGGGGTACTAGATCATGCCTCACCTTGATGAGTGTTGGTGGGTGGGGAGTGCATACGTGGGGCCATAGAAGTACTGTACAACAGGTGATAGTTACTTTTGTAGTGTCGTGAAGACAGACACTACTATAAGTGTAGACATTTCTGTGCGTCGTGCCAGCTGCAGTGCTGGAGAGGCGCCGGGTGCCCCGATTGGACGGGCTAAGGGCACGTGACCGGGAGAGGGCCTCGATTGGATGAGCTAAGGGCATTAGACCGAAGTGGTGCCCGATTGGACGAGTTAAGGACACGTGGCCAAAAGCGGTGCCTCGATTGGACGAGCTAAGGGCACGTGACCGGAAATGAGACTCGCTTGGAGGAGTTGAGGCCACGTGACCGGACGTGGGCCTCGATTGGAGGAGTCAAGAGCCACGTGACCTGAAGCGGTGCTTCGATTGGAGAAGTTAAGGGCACGTGACCGGAAGCGGGGAGCGCCGGCTTGATACAGCAAGGGGAGGGGCGGCGGCCAAGCGATAAATGGCCGTCCATAAATGACGTCACGCACCTAGGGGAGGGGGGTCAGACATTTGTGACGAGGGGGGTTTGAGAAATGTGACGTCACATCAAAATGCGCAACTTTAAACATCTTGGTTCTTTCGGTAAAGTCACGTAGAAGGGAAATAATAAAATAATAAAAATAAAACAATAAAATAATTCTCACGACGTTTCGGCCACAACGCAAGCAGCCGTCCTCAGGTGAAGAACAGGTCTGTCGGGAAGACAGCGCATTTTTTATGTTTTATTTTTATTATTTCCCTTCTACGTGACTTTACCGAAAGAACCAAGAAGATGAATCCCTGCAGTCACGAAAGCTTTAAATCGAAATTTAAATAAACAATTGTTATAACAACACTAATTTTTAGAATTTTCATTATTAACTATTTGATTTTTTTAAACTTACTTAGGTCACCTTTTATTTATTCCATGAAGGAGCATGGAGAAGCATACATTTTCAACATTTAATGATTGTTAGTCAACATTTTGATTCTAATGATTCTACCAGGGCTTTTCATTCTATGGAATGAATATGATTGTTATAATTGTACTCTCCATTTTGCTTCATTCTACTACAAAGTTTCAAATATTCTTTTTAATAGTTATAATTACTTTAATATTTTATAATTATAAGATAATTTCAACATAATATTCTGAACATCTGCAGTTTTAGTTGTTGAATATTTTAAAGTGAATTTTATGCTAAATTTAAGCTTCCCAACGCCTCCTTTTAATGTGTTTTCTCCTACAACATCAAGAGTGCAGCGCCACGTTAAATTCGCACTACAATAACAATAGTTTCAAGCGATTTGAAGCATGTTTTATTTTCAAAATGGAAATATGGTTTTGGGGGGGGCAGAGCTTTGTGACGTCATATTTGAAGGGGGACCTGACTTTTTGTGAAGCCGTGTGACGAGGGGGGGGTCAAAAATCGTCCAAAATCGCGTGACGTCATTTATGGACGGGCCCTAAAGGGGGAGCATAAGGGGGACTCGGGGTTCGTGTCGGGGATCACGAGTTAACAGGCACGCACATAGTGAGCAGCCAAGGACAAGTTAGCCCCACTTAGCAACAGAATCCGGTGTACGGTGAATTGTTTAATAAACGCGTTGCCTCCTACAACGGTGTGTGTGCGCCTCAGTCGATATACACTACACTTTGACCTCTTGTGCCATCAACGCGGAGACTCCCCAAGCGTGGCATCACAGCCCCTCCCCTCAGCACCGAGACCAGGCAGTGTCCGTCTCATTACATTGCGTTGTGTGTACATAGATCGACACACTTGTGAGCACGGCTCCACTTTGGTTTCGTGGTGCTCACCCGTTTAACCAGCAGCAGCTATGGGAAGCCAACACGCAGCAGCACATTCATTGCTGCAATAAATCTCAACTCATCGCGCGTTCAACCAGTCTCTAGATGACCCCTCCGAGCAAACAACACGACTGTGTTTGGCACGGTCACGATCAAGAGCAAATGTGAAATAAATAAGAATGACGTGACTCATTGTTGTGTCACCGGCCACAGAAAAGCGCAGCAGCTACTGAGAAGGGTTCGTGTGAAAGGACAGAGCTGAGGCACGGGTAGACTGCGCAGCTTCAGGGTGCCTGCTGGGGCAGCGACACTGCGAGAGGCCGGGCAACTCGGAGTCCGCTTGTGCGAGAGCACCGCGGATTTAACTCCGCGGCCGCACCCTGGGGCACAGCCGGCAGTGCTTCTTCTGCGGGCACGTGGCACGTGGCGATTCGAGCCAATCACCGCCAGCCTCGCGTGGCCCCAAACACAAACCGCGAGCATTGCAACAAATAAACAAAGGTCGTGATGCAGGCTGCGTTACTATAGCACACAGCTATTCCTTACGAAAAAATGTCTACTTCACGAGTTTTAAAATGCTTAAATAATATATAACATACATTTTGTAAAGAGCAGAAACAATTATTCCCGATTATCAACATCGTTCGAAATCGCCGCCTCACATTTTCTCGTCCTGCGCCATACAAACTGTTAAATCACGAAGTGCGATGTGCGTTGGTGATGTTCACTTTCGTTGAGCGCCGTCGTTAAGGGGAGTACCGTGCACAGTTTGGGTCAAGCTGAGACCGCCTCCGCTTGGAATTTGATGTCACAATAACCCAAGCAGCATGCTGGCCAGTGGAAAGCTGATCCCTGTCATAGGGATGTGGAATTTTCATTGCGAGCTCAGGTCCATTAACCGAGTAGAGCACCACCCAATGCTTGCTTGAGCAGGACTGTGACTGGTCGTTTGAATCGTCATGGTTATTGTCAATGAGCTGCAGCAATGCAACATTATATTGGATAGCGAGCAGCTCAGATGCAATACACATCATGGTTTCCCAATGTTTAAGGCAAGAGACAAGGGGATGTCTCTCTGTCCAAAGAGACGACTATTTGTTTTCACAAAATTACAAAACCCTGAAGCAATCCCTACAAAACGTGAACGCACTTTTTACCAACTTTGCCAAATTGAAAGATTTTGTAAAAAATTGGCAACAAAATACATTCATAAAAGGTATTAAAGCCCCACCTCCAATATTTTTTATACATTTATACAGCCCCATAACAGATTGGAAGCTCTATTGATGTACACATGGTTTGTAGCTTGTTGGTGCCGGGCAACCCCACAACACACGATGATGTCACCTGTGGCAGACCCCTCAAGTTGAAATGCGCGATCGAGGCCACTGTGGGGTTCCTGAGATCAACTCTGGCAGCGTGAGAACAGCCGCAATGAGGGGGAGACGGAATCGCCGCGTCCGTGAGAACGGCTCCTGGTGCCGCGAGAGTGCAAGCCGACTGCGAGACGCGTGGAGCAGGAGGCCTGGCGCCCTCTAGGGGGCTCTCTGGAGATCCTTCCAGTGGAGGCTCTTCCTTCACCAGCACACGCATGACCAAATACACAGCTTGTATCATTTGCTCAGTTAATTTTTTTTCGACAATCGATGTTGATATTTGAATCGTGACATTCCTAATATGTACAGCGACGCGTACCCTGCACAGAGACTTGCATAGATAACATTTCGTGTAAAGCAAGGTTTATTATATCTACTTAAACGCGTATTATAACTCAAGTACAGCTAATGCTACATGACATAATGTTAATCTAACACAACCGTATGGACTTACAAAAAATCTAACTTATTTGAGGTGGGTTATAATTTAGAACAATCTTCTTGGTTCTTTCGGTAAAGTCACGTAGAAGGGAAGTAATAAATAATAAAACATAATAAAATAATTCTCACGACGTTTCGGCCACAACGCAAGCCGCCGTCCTCAGGTAAGAACAGGTCTGTCGGGAAGACAGCGTCATTATTTTATGTTTTATTTTTATTATTTCCTTCTACGTGACTTTACCGAAAGAACCAAGAAGATGAATCCCTGCAGTCACGAAAGCTTTAAATCGAAATTTAGAACAAGTTCATAAATGAGTCGCTGTAATGTGGGCTTTCGGTGACTGTTGATCAATTGGTCTCACTAAACCGGTTTGTTCTCCTCGAGCTCTGCACTGAAATCTAAATCTCCACCAGGTTGGGGTCCCGCTGCTTGACCCCTCCCCTCACCCAGCGCCAGCAG
Organism: Lethenteron camtschaticum; assembly: GCA_018977245.1. Lineage (NCBI taxonomy): Eukaryota > Metazoa > Chordata > Hyperoartia > Petromyzontiformes > Petromyzontidae > Lethenteron > Lethenteron camtschaticum. The sequence goes on from WFAB01001598.1 coordinate 13,662, forward strand.
CCCCAGCACGAGGGAGCGGCCCCAGCGCGAGGTAGCGGCCCCCAGCGCGAGGGAGCGCCCCCAGCTCACACAGCCGCTAGGACTGCGGCACCGTCTCCTATCGGTGCCATTACCCTGCAGTAGCACCGCGCGTGAACTTCCTCACGCTCCGACGCGTTGATCGACAATGTAGAGAGTGGCACCGTGAGGAAGTGATGCTGCTCAATCTGGAGGCCCTTTCTGTGAATCAACATTGGCCATGAGTCACAACGGGACATTGTTTAGCATTCTTATTAAGGCCAGGATTGTGATTAGACCATTAATCCTATTATAAATGAGGCTAAGATGACATGGAGGGTTAGAACGAGGCTTAGGGTTATGACTATGGAAATGGTTATAACGTTAACATGCTGCCAGGCAGAGTCAACTAACTTCTAGATTTGAAGCTTTCGTGACTGCAAGGATTCATATTCTTAGGTAAAGTCACGTAGGTAAAATAATAATAATAAAATAATAATAATGAAAATAACTCAATTAAATCACGACGTTTCGGAGGCAACACAACTCTCCGTCTTCAGGTGGGACCGTCACAGCTAAATTTACTGTATCAAGTGATGGGAAATCAAGAGACAAGATCTTAAATACTGGTTAACGGGAGGGGGAGGGGCTTATCTAAATGTGGCAGTCAGGGACTGGGAGGGTGGGGGGCGAGCTAGAAGGAAGGTACAAATGAGGAACCTCACAGGGGGTACGACCGATGTTGGCTCCCAAAACCAAAATAGCAGCACTGTTAAACGCTGGGGATGTCAGTAACTCCGTGCATTGGGGAAACGAAACGTCATGTCTCTGATCATGTCCGCGAGCACAAGTCAGACCTGAAACACGGCAAAACTGAGTCTTCTGCCGTTGCCGTCATTGTTACAACACTGTGGCTATCATGAATTGTCTTTTCCGAGACCAAGGTGCTCTGCAAACCTCTGGCTACCATCGAAGGTTTGTCCACGAAGCCATCCAAATATACAAACATAGACATAACTTCAACCGTGATGATGAGTACAAATTGAGCAATCATTGTGTAATAAACCCGTTCAGACGACGTCATGACTTGAGAATTATTTATTCGGTTTCGTTACAACTTCACTACATTCGTTCCTCCAGTTCCCTTGCTCCTTAACGCTGTTGGCTGACAGCATGAGAGAGAGAGACTGCCGCGGCCCGCCACGTGGCAGGCTCCGGACACGGCACCAGCGTGGCTTCCCCCTTCGTTCCTCTGCACACTGACCACGTGCTGTCTTTCTCGCCCCTTTTAATCCCTGGCCCACGTGATGCCACGCAGCCAATCCTCAGCCACACCCCTGGAACTTTCCCGAAGATACTGTATGGCTCCAGGGCCACGCCCCTGGTCGACTCCCATTGGTTGCGGGCTGAGGCCAGCAGAGCCAATCATCATCATCCAGGTGTAACCTTCACATTACATCAGGGCCACGCCCCTGGCTCGGCTCCCCATTGGTTGCGGGCTGAGGCCGGCAGAGCCCATCATTATCATCCAGGTGTAACCTCACATTACATCAACCCCCCCGGTGTAAAAAGTCAGCCGTCTCGACTGAGAGAAGGGCGATGCATCAAACCCTGTGACTAACATTTAGGGGCCAATGACGCGCAACAAGTAAGGTTGTTAGGGCGCTGAACAACGCGCGGTCGAAGGTAAAACATTAGGGCACGGAACAATGTGCAATGTAGGAGCAACGCAACATTAGGGCGCCATCCAAAGCGCGGCATAACAGAAGGGATAACAGGCGCAACATGACAACAACGCTAATGAAATGGAGTGACTTTGAACGTGCGCGGTTGTGTGGATTTTTAATGATGACCGGTGTGGTTCGAACTCGCTGATGGGTTCGAGGGTGCCCCTTGGGTTCTGTGTGGAAAAGGGTGCGTTGGGCTGTGGATTGCCGCCAGATGGCATCGCTTTCTCCGCTCGATTGTGTACAGCCGAATGCTGCAATGCGAGTCTTGGAGAGAGTGATCGATGTGTCCTCTCTGTCTCGATTTTGTACAGCCGAATGCTGAAGTGCGAGCCTGGTGAAGACACGTTTTAAAATTCCCCCCATATGGCCGATGCGTGCTACTGGTTGTGACGCTGCGTCGGAAGGCGGTGGGGTGGAACATGGAAATTCCCCCGATATTGCCGACGTGACAGTTTTAGGATGGAGACGCCAAGTCGGAAAGGCGGGGGGCTAATGGGTGACATGTAATGTCTGTGGTGGTCCTCATTGAGGGCTGCTGGGACACAAGCGCGGAAACCGCGGATATGTTTGCGCGTTGGGCCGCCATTTGGTGCGCGCAGAAAACCACAGCGATGTTCATACGCTGGGCCGCCATTTTGGGTGTGCGTGGGAAGCCGTGGGATGCGGGTTGCGCATGCGGCCGCCATTTTGTACATACACGGGTGGCCTCGGAAATGTGGGGTTTGCACGTGTGAACTATTTCTGGTAAGAGCAGGCGTTTTTTTTTCTGCCACGTCGATTTTACATAATTTGTGACTAAGAATGTAGATACTGAGGCAACCCTGAAGTGCGACTTCTTTGCCCAGTACATGGGTAACCCTGGAAGCATGACTTCCTTGACCCGGGGTGTTGTACAACATCCAACGTTGTACCTTTGGGTGCAGCATACTGGCTCGACCTTGAAGCGTGACTTCCTTGAGCCAGTACATGGGTCGAACCTGAAGTGCAACTTCTCGACCTGGGACGTAGGGAGATGTCCGGAATGTTAAGCGGTGTGTGTAGGTGGGTTTAGACTTTCGGTCTTCGCCCTATTGCCACCTGTGGGGTGGAACGTGCAGAGCGGTGTGAGACCCTGCCATCCATGGGGTGGTTGTGTGATTTTGGTTTGATTACCGTGTTGGTTGTGCATCCAACGCGTCGGAATCTGTGTATTTTTGTTTTTCTTCTTCCACCGGGCGGAATACGACCATCTCCACTTCCCTGGGCTGGGTGGCTGTTGTGTCCAAGAGCTGAGACGCGGGCCGTGGTGCTGTGCCTCAGGAGGTAGTTTCTTCTCGTCACAGGATTCTGCACCTGCCGCCTTGGAGTCGCCAGTTGTGCTGACCGATGTGGACTTGAAGGGGGGAGTAGAGCGCCCGTACTCACTCCTGCTCATCCGTTGCCCAACTCCTGGAGAGGGGCCGTGCCTTTTTGGGCCTTTTTCAAAGTTCCCCAGGACCTCCAGGGAGAGCGTGCTTGCCTCCCCTGTGGGCTCGGCCACGCGAACTCGTTCGATGACTGGCCGCTGTGCATGACTCTCACACCTTGTTGATTGTCTACATCGTTGTCAAACAGTGACTTTCATATGTCGGTGCGTGCGTACAAATTCACATGGATGGGCTGTGCTGAGGGATAAGTGGGTTGACCAGTTTTTTTGGTGTACATGTGTTGTTGTTGGTTCCCTCGTCCCATACGTTCTTCCTTCCCCCTCTCGGTGCGTGTACATATGTTATTGCGGTAATTATTATCGTCGCCGGTTATTATTGATGTTGTTGTTGGAGGTATACTGTTTTTTTCTGTATTGTCACAGCGGGACGGCTGTTTTTTTACGCGGGGGAAGGTGATGTAGTGATTGTAGCATCATTACTGTGTATACACGCACACGTGTGACGTCACTATGCCGGGAGCGTCACTACCACGTGGGTCTACACACACACATGGAGGCGGGAATGACGTCAGGGCCGTTCGGGACTGGGGAGGCCACGGGGGTGCTGTGAGGCCGTGGCACTCTCTGTGATTCCGGCTGGACACGTGACCGGATCCCAGTGGGGGCCGGGGGCCCAGGGGGCACCTCGGGGGGGGGGGGGCACGTGACAGCAGGGGGCTTCGAGAGGATTCTCGAAGGGAGGCGTGGCCGGGTGGGGCCCGGGCACGCCGAGCCCATATAAGCAGCCTCCTCACGAGGTTCGGGGCTGCCTGTGCCAAGAATGAAGATGCATCGTGAAGACGCCAAGAAGAGTCAAGCCTCCAGTCAGCAGACCTACCAGTACCCCACCTGGCTGGGTCACGCTAGAGTAGCTGAGAGTTAGAGAAGTGTGTGTTAGCTAGAGTACACATAGTGTGGTGACCACCGACCTAATGTACAGTGTTATAATACTTGCTGTTCTAATAAATGAGTGTTGCCTCCCAAGAAGTGTGTGCGCCTAAATTGAACCCACTACACATGTATCGTAAGCATTAAGAGTCAGAATGAATATATGGATAGACGCGGTGTACCTTCAGCCCTAATCAGTCTCCTGCCCTACACAGGAATCACGCTCTCAGTCTCCAGGGCGCTCGCAACACGGCCCAGCCTCGGCTCACGGGGAGTGGTGGGGGGAGTGGAGCTGTGGAGGGTGGGTGGGGGTAGCGGGGGGAAGGAAGGACCCTCCCTGCTCACCGGGGTTCTGAGCGAGCTCGTGGTCGTTGTTGTGGAAGCACTCCGTGTTGTTGAAGCAGCTGCTGAGCGCGCATTCTGCACAGTGGACGTACAGAGACGCGATGAAAAACGCTCACACACAAGGCACTCACAGCAATGACAGCGCGCTCTCGAATAACAGTGACAATTATTCAACCCAGGTAAACCTTGCTCAGTCTGGCTTATTCTTTAGGACGGTCCTGCATTGTGATGTTAGTTAATTTCAAACAATAATCCAATATGTACAATATTTCACAGACATAAATGTCCGTGACTGAAGCACGGGGTTGTTAGTGGTCAGGTGAAGTTTGGGAAGTGCTTGATGGTTTGGCGATGGTGGTAAGTTTGTTCAGGTTAAATAAAGAGACCAACTGTGCTCTTGGCTCAGGTAAAAGACACTCGAGTTGGCCAGTAGTGGCCTTTACCAAGTTGTGGCAAGAGCCAGTTTCCTCTCAAGACTTTTTACGATGGTGGAAGTCGGGCCTGGGCAGTTGAGATGGCATGGAACACCAACGGATGGGTCACGCTGGAGACACGACAGAGGAGGTGTGGATGGGTGGGTGAGGTTGGTCAGCCGTGGTGGGATTGGAGGAGAGATACTCACCCACAAGGTCGTCGGAGGCGTGCGGCCGCTTCAGCAGGGCTTCAGCTGCATTGGGGAAGGGAGAACCACAAGCCACGCATCGCTAGTACAGCCGCCTATGAAGGCTGACGTGTCACATGAGTGGGTCGTGTGGCTACCCAGTGCTGATGTTTACACATTGAACAACGGAGGCCCAGGACTGGTTCAGAGATTACTCCCCACTGATTGCTACCGTGGTCGAGCATCAATCTCAGGTCACCAGGTTCAGAGCACGGTGCGCTAACCACTGCACCACCACTCATCCAAACAGCCAGGCACCCCCGGTCTCACCCATACCCCGCTGTGACCCCATCTCCACTTCACGTCCGGTGGGGCTCCCTCCTCACACTGACACCACACAGCTCAGGCTATCACAGCGCGATGTAGTACGATACACGATCGTCTCCTTGGGCAGTAGAACACACACCGGGAGCGCGTGCCGCTCTACTGCACGGTGCCTGACAATTTGCCTGAAACGCATGGGGAGCGGTGTTTCAAGCTGTATGGGAATTCATCTTCTTGGTTCTTTCGGTAAAGTCACGTAGAAGGGAAGTAATAAATAATNAAAACAATAAAATAATTCTCACGACGTTTCGGCCACAACGCAAGCAGCCGTCCTCAGGTGAAGAACAGGTCTGTCGAGAAGACAGAGTCTGAATGACAACCCAGGCTTGGAGCGTCTTTTAAGCTGGGTTGGAGGGGGGAAGAGCGCCTTGACAAAATAATTTGCATATCAAGAGGAATTTAGCATATATATAAGCTGGGTTGGAGGTGGAAGAAGAGCGCCTTGACAAAAGAATTTGCATATCAAGAGGATTTAGCATATTTATGGGAAATGCGTAGGAGGTGGACCCATGCATATGCAGGATGAGCAGCATCAAAGGGAGGGGTAGCATTAACAAAGGGAGGGAATGTTAATATTATGTAGAAGCAGGAGACCGCAGCGGAGCAAATAATGCATTCCCTGTGGAGAACACAAGATACACAGTCAATGCCAGTGAGTGGACTGCGGTCTGAAAGTCACCGTAAACGTGAACAACAATCATTTAAGATCTGAATGGTTTATTACGCATTCCAATGTGTGAGCCTCCATCTTCTGGTTGAAATTGTCTCTGTGTTTGTATATGTGGATCGCCTCATGAACGAATCTCTCATGGTAGCCAGATGGCTTGCAGAGAACCTCCGTCTTGGAGAAGTCAATGTCATGTGAGCCCACTGAATTGTAATAGTGATCTTCCACGGCTGAGGTGTTTGTCCTACCGTGTTTAAGGTCTGCTTTATGTTCACGGATGCGGTCCGAGACATGTCGTTTGGTTTCTCCAATGTAACTGCTACCACAGAGGCAACTTAGTTTGTAGACGCCAGGGTACTGTATGTCTGGAACCACGTCTTTTACAGACGGGACCAGATCACGGATTTTATGTACTGTGTTGAATCGGACCTGGATCTTGTGTTTAATCAGGATTTTGGAGATCTTTTTTGTGACCCAGCAAAGTAGGGTAAGGTGATGGTTTTGATAGGCTCCTCAACAGGATCTTTCTTGATGGTTAGAGTGATGGCCTTGCGGATTGTGTAGTCGGAGTAACCATTAGCCTTAAGAGCTTGGCGTACGTGTTTGAGTTCACTGGCAATGTGTTCCTGGTCGGAATTGTTCAAAACCCCTCAGTTTCTTGTATAGGGGTTATTACGGGAGAAAAGGCGGACGAGAAACACAGGGGTGTCTGCACCCGCACACATGGGTGGCCACACCGACGTCCACATCCGTTAACCACTGGGGGGCCATGGGGCTCTGTGATCCCCCATAACCCCGCCCCTCCGAGGGGATCTCTATAAAAGGCGTGGAGCCAGAGAGCTCGGGGCCAGTTCGACACGAAGCTGACCAGTGAAGACTGAAGACTCTGAGATTAGGCCCTGGGACTCCCTTGTCTCGCTGCCCTTGTCAGGGCCGAGCTGGGTAAGCCAGCGGCGCGGCCCAAGAGCTCCCGGACCTCTGCCCTTGTAAGGGCAGGGCCGGCTTAGCTGGTGCCGAGATCTGTGCTTACCAGGGCCAGATCAGACAGCCTCCCATAGCCCATTAGAGGAGGACTGGGGAGCAGGAAAGAGGGCTTAGTACTAGGGTGGGTTACCCCATAGTACGGGTGAAGGGGCCGTTACCCCTTCAACTATTGTGTCTGTCCCTGAGTTAATAAAAAGAGTGTGCCTCAACTCCGACGTCGTCTCCCTGAACTCACTACATCTGGCGTCAGGAGTTGTCCAAGCATGGATACGAGACGGACGACTCGTGCCCAAGACCCGGAAGAGGACGACGACGAGGGAGAGGCGGTGCAAGACATCGCCGCCGACGTACCTGCACAACCGCTGCCGGCTCCAACACCTGCGGGACAGTCGGAGAGGGTCGGGACGTCGGCTGATGAGTTGGCGTTAGCCCACTCGCGACTGGCGGAGCTCCTATATGCAGCGGCCGCCATGCTGGAGCAGATAACTCGCCTGGGGCCGGGGGGAGCGACGTGGCGGGAAGATGGACAGCGCCCGCCAGAAACTCCCGCCTTTACGATGGGCAGGAGGCTTGAAATTCCCGCCACGGGGACAGTAGGAGCCGAGGGAGGGGCCCCAGCACGTCAAGCGGGCGGCGGGGCCCAACCAGCGAGCGCCACATCATCGGCGGGGCGGGTCGCAGTGGCTGCCTATCAGCAGTTGCCAGGTCATCACCAGCGGACGACAGCACCGACCAAGCTGGAACCAGCGCGTCACTGACGGCGCGACCTCCATTAGGGTCCGCCATTGCTCCTCATACTGTCCATGGACACGGTACGAGTGCTGCGAGAAGATCGGAGACGGAGCCGACATTTCAGCAACGCCTGCCGGCCCTGCAGGTGTTCGTAGCGAGCGGCGGCGATTGGGGTGGGTTCCAGCGCCGGTTCCTCGCCCACCAAGAAATGGCTGGGTGGACGGACAACGAGGCACTGTGTGCTCTTCCGGCGATGCTGGATGGCGACGCCCTTGGCACCCTCACCGCTGCACCCAAGTCGGCACGCTCCACGCTTCAGTCGGCGCTGCAGCTGCTGGCCACGGTTTATGGGCCGCCTTCCGATTGTCGACAGCTTTTCTACGAGCGACAGAAAGGCGACAAGGAGTCACCACTTGCGTATCGCACGGCCCTGCTGTCATTGGCGAAGGCGGCCTTCCCGCGTATGGACGAGGAGGGGATCGATGCAATGGTGGCCGAGAAAATTTTGCTGCTGGCCGACGACTTGGACTTCGTCATCCTAGCACAAGATGATGCGGACATGTCGTCATTGCGGGCTGCGAGGCACATTCATGCCAATCTGATTTCCCAGTGAAGAAAGGCTAACAAGGCGGCTGCGGGACACACCATGGCGGCGACCACCTCCGAATCTGAGGGGGGCTTCGCTGCGGGCCGTTCTGCGGGATGGCGATCTGGCGGGCGACCGGCTCGGGACGTACCGAGCCGCCGAGAGCAGCCCAAGTCTTCTGGAGCGCTCGTCGTGTGCTACAACTGTGGCCTCCGGGGCCACGTGGCGTCGGGATGCCGGGCTCCTCGACAGCGCGTAGCGAGAACTCGGGCTGAGGACGGCCCTCTTCAAAAGCCTCCGCAACATCCTCCAGCAAGTCGTGGCACCCCACATGTTCGGCCTGCACGCACACCCACTTCCCTCTCACATGGTCCAACACACGATTCTCGGGTTCGGGTGCTGGTGCGTCGGGTCGCGGCTTGATGGGAGGGCGCTCCAACCGGGCCAATGGTCCGAGTTGGCTCACCGCGTTGTGGCTGCGTCGGCGGGGTCGTCCGTTGTCATGGGGCACATTGATGGGGTGGAGGTACGGGTACTCATCGACACGGGAGCTTCGGCGACTATCATTTCCGATTTGATTTATAATATCCTGCCAGTTCAGAGTCGCCCGTTGCTCCCCGTCGACATACCGTGTTACGCTGCAAACGGCTCGTTAGGTATCATCGGCCAAATTCGAGCACAAGTTTCTATCGGGGACATTAAACTGTCTGGACCGGTGTTGGTCTCCTCCTCGCTGGCGATTCCGTGCCTGATGGGACAGACTTTTTGGCCAAATTGCCTATCAAAATTTTGATTGACCAAGGATGCATCGAGCTTCCATCGGGCCGACGTATAACGTTCCTGCCTTCCACCCCTGCCTTGCGTACTGCCTGTGCAACGGTACAGGCGCTCGTTGCTCGAACGGTGCGCGTACCCCCGGGGGCACAGATGCTTGTGCCCCTACGGTTGCGTCGACCGTTCGCTAAAGGGGTCTCAGACCGGGGCATTATGCTGGGGCCGTCTAGGGCCGGGGTGAATGGGCCAGATTTGGTGACGGCCCAGACTATTGTTAAAGGGGATGCGGACCCGTTTATCGCGGTCCTCAATGTCGGGACACGGACGGCAGTGGTTTCACAGGGAACCGTGTTCGCACATGCGATTCCGGTACCTGCAGAAACGCCGATCATTGGCCAGGTGGCCACCAATTCTCAGTCGCGACCGCCCTTGGACAGTGACGAGGGTTGGCTGGAGGCGCTGTGTGCTGAGTCACCTGACCTGTCCGACTCACAACGTGCTAAATTGCGCACCCTTTTGCGAGAATTTTCTGACGTTTTTAGCAAGCACAAATACGACATCGGATGTACCAATTTGCTGCGCCACCATATTGATACCGGTGACAACGCTCCTATCCGCCAAAATCCTTTTCGGTTAAGTCCCGCCGAAAAGGATCATGTCAAATCGGCTGTAGATGACATCTTGACTTCTGACATCATTTCTCCTCGACCAGCCCTTGGGCTGCACCCATAGTGTTGGTTAAAAAGCACGACGGGTCCCTAATGTTCTGCGTTGATTTCTGGCGGTTAAATAAGATCTCGGTGGCCGATGCTTACCCGCTTCCTCGAATGGACGAATCGCTGGATGCCCTCGCGGGATCATGATTCTTCTTCACTTTGGATTTGCTCTCAGGATTTTGGCAACTTCCCTTGGACGACGAATCAAAGCCCAAAACGGCTTTCCGAACGCCGCACGGCTTCTTCCAATTCAATCGGTTACCTATGGGGCTCCACTCCGCTCCCGCAACGTTCCAGCGCCTGATGGAATTGGTTCTCGCTGGCTTGCAATGGGAGGTGTGTTTGATTTACCTAGATGACGTTATCGTATTCAGTAAGACGTTCGAGGAACATCTTGATAGGCTTCGGGCCGTCTTTCTCAAAATGCGCGCAGCTAATTTGAAATTCAAGCCACAAAAGTGCCATTTGCTGCGCGAATCTGTAAGATATTTGGGTCACATCGTCGGCCGGTCAGGCATCTCAACCGATCCCGCCAAAACGCGTTGTGTCAGCTCCTGGCCAACTCCCACCTCGTGGGGGAGGTTAGAAGCTTCATCAAATTTGCTTCATATTACCGCCGGTTTGTCGCGGAGTTCACTTCCATCGCTAAGCCATTACATGCCTTAACGGCCAAGGGTGTGAAATTTCTTTGTGGGCCGGAGGAAGAGGCCGCTTTTAACTCTCTTCGTGACGCCCTGGTGGGGCCCCACCGTTAAGTTACCCCGATTTTTCTCTACCCTTCGTGCTCGACACGGACGTGAGCAACACCGGGATTGGGGGCGTGCTTTCACAAATTGTGGGTGGCATGGAGCGCGTTGTGGCTTATGGTAGTAGAGTATTGTCTCCGGCCGAGCAGCGATACTGCGTCACCCGCCGTGAACTGTTGGCTATTGTTTTCTTTATTCAACAGTACCGGCCATATCTGTACGGCCGGCATTTCACCGTCCGTACAGATCATGCGCATTGCAGTATGCCCTGCGTATTCACCAGCCATCGGGGCAGTTGTCCCGATGGCTGGAGATCATTCAGGATTTCGATTTCGAAACAACTTATCGCAAGAAGATTCGCCACACCAATGCCGATGCCCTGTCACGCCTGCCGGTCGCTTCTGATTGCACTTGTTTCTTGGGCTCGGGGCGTGCAAATCGGCGAGCGACGGCCACGATCGGGTCCTTGCGGCCGCCGTTGAGGCTCCTTCGGACGTTGACCCTATTGCTGTGGGAGGGAAGGATTCCCTACTGGGCTTGTCATGTGTGGAATGGGGGCGCCTCCAAATGGAGGATGCTTCCCTCCTGGCGCTACGGCGTCGCGCGGAAGGATCCGTTCAGGGAAAGTCGGGCGTTGACTCATGGGGGTTGTGCCAGGGCCTCCTCATGCATTGGGACGGTACGATCCACTGCCACAGGCTGGTGGTGCCTTCCGCGTTGAGGGGTAGGGCTGTATGGGCCGCTCACGAGCGGCTCCTGCACCTGGGCACCCTCAAAACCCTTGCCATGCTCCAGCTTAATTTCTTTTGGCCGGGCATGGCAAGGGATGTGGACGATTTGTTGCAGTCTTGTACTCAGTGTGCTCAACGGAAGCCGCCAGCGAGGGGAGCCTGCCCACCGCTCCAGTCTATTTCGGTCACCCGGGTTAATGAGCTTGTCGCCCTTGATATTTTGGGGCCGTTTCCTTCCACGCCGAGGGGTAATAAGTACCTGCTGGTTGGCGTGGAATATTTCACGCGATGGCCTATGGCTTGGCCCCTCGCCAACCAGTCAGCAGCAGCCGTTGCGGAGGCTTTTGTTCAGGGATATGTCCTCGACAAGGGCGCTCCGGAACGGTTGTTGACCGATCAGGGAAAGAATTTCACTAGTGCCCTTTACACGAGGTGTGTGAGCTTCTGGGTAAAAAGAAAAAATCGTACTTCGTCTTACCACCCACAAACGGATGGGATGGTAGAACGCCTGCATAGGACTCTTACGTCCATGCTATCCCACCAGGTATCTGAGCCCCAAACCGATTGGGACCTTCAGATCCCGGAAGTCCTGGCAGCATACAGAATGGCTCCTCACGCGGCGACCGGATTCTCGCCGTTTTTTTTTATGTATGGCCGCGAAGTTGACCCGCCTGTCGCGACTCAGCTGACGAATGCCGCGCCGCACGCTAAATCTAAGTTGGCGGACCATGTTAAGTTTAACATCCTCCGGTTGGCTGAGGCACGGGAGGCGGCCATGCAAAACTCTGACTCGCGCCAGAAGCAGAATGAAAGGTTGCGATCGCGCCGGTCACACACGCACTATGGCACCCGGGCGACAGAGCGTGGCTGCACTGCCCCTAGGTGCCATTGGCCACCTCGTCTAAATTGTTGAGACCATAGAGGGGCCCCGTGGAAATTGTGCAGGTTATGCGGCCTCAATGTGTTCGCATTAAATGGGGGAAGCGTCGGTGGTTCGTTCACCCTTCACGGTTGAAGCCGTTCTTTGCTCCACATGCTTCCTCTCATGACTATGGCCGAACATGTGGGGGTCCACTGACTCCTGGAGGGCGGGTCGCCGCCTGCCTCTGATCCGCTGCTAACTGTTCCATCTTCAGGGGCCCAAGGACTGATGCCCTCTCGGCCGCCAGCCTCCCCCGAGGGGGTCGACGCTGGCTCATCCAGGATGCCGGAGGGCCGCTCACCTGTAAATTCAACACCTGCCGCCGACCCTACCGGGTCGGACCTTTGTGACGGGCCCGCTGCACGGACACGCGCCAAGACGCGCCGGTTATTGTGAATTGCTTTCCGCGCGTGTTCCGCTGCTGGTGGGCTCACTCACCTTTTTCCTTATTTTTTGTGTGGATGGGGATGGGGAACCACGTTCTGTACATTTGTTGCATTTTGGGGCGGTGGGTATTTATAGGGGACCGTCGGTTGTTGTTACACTTGTTCTTGTAATTGTTACTGTTACGAGGCACACGCGTGTTGACTGTGTTAAGTCTTTATTCTTGGGTTTTGAGGGATTGTTGCAGCCGGGACGGCTGCGAGCTGTACAGGGGGGGGGGGGATGTAGGGGTTATACGGGAGAAAAGGCGGACGAGAAACACAGGGGTGTCTGCACCCGCACACACGGGTGGCCACACCGACATCCGCATCCGTTAACCACTGGGGGGCCATGGGGGCTCTGTGATCCCCATAACCCCGCCCCTCCGAGGGGATCTCTATAAAAGGCGGGGAGCCAGAGAGCTCGGGGCCAGTTTGACACGAAGCTGACCAGTGAAGGCTGAAGACTCTGAGATTAGGCCCTGGGACTCCCCTGTCTCGCTGCCCTTGTCAGGGCCGAGCTGGGTAAGCCAGCGGCGCGGCCCAAGAGCTCCCAGACCTCTGCCCTTGTAAGGGCAGGGCCGGCTTAGCTGGTGCTGAGATCTGTGCTTACCAGGGCCAGATCAGCCTCCCGTAGCCCATTAGAGGAGGACTGGGAAGCAGGACAGAGGGCTTAGTACTAGGGTGGTTTCTCACATAGTACGGGTGAAGGGGCCGTTACCCCTTCAACTATTGTGTCTGTCCCTGAGTTAATAAAAAGAGTGTGCCTCAACTCCGACGTCGTCTCCCTGAACTCACTATACTTGCAAGCCTCGCCAGAGCTCACGCAGCACACATTGTGTTCACAGGAGCTACTGCATAGGAATGCAACCCGCGTGGTGTTTTACATTTCACAGCAGCAGATGGAGTGGCACTTTTTGTTGAATCTTACAATGGCGAAGAAACACATTTTATCAATCACCATATTGTATCGACTTTTCTTATTCTTAAAGTACTGAACTTCAAGACTGTACTAATGACGACCCCTACGTAGCTGTGCGAGTTAACGATTTTATTTTATGGGAGACACAATTCAGGCATTACTGGGCATCATTTTGTGACATTCACAGTGGAAGGCTCTGTAATTAACGGGGAGCTGAAGTGGATGCAAAACAATTTACAGTCAATTTGTGGACAAAGGCCTCCCCACGCCGTGTCGGTCTTGGGTGTTGTTTGACCATACTTCACCACCCTGGTCATTGTAGGTTCGTGAAGGTGCCAGGACCGGTTGAGATACCACTCGCCGCCGACGTTCGTCGTGGCGTGGGAATAGACCTCGGGCTGCAGAGTTCACCTCGCGATGGTGCGCCAATCACAGCTACGGCTACGACTACGCGCTGCGCCTGTGGCTATGGACAGCAGCGGTGTCTTCCCTGCGAGGGAGCGAGGATCACGCCGGATTGGCCCTGAGCGGTGCCGCTGGGCAGCCGGCACATGGAGCGCACTGACTATAGCGGGGATCAGCCCCTTAATGCGTTTACTACTGTTCAATTCCCGCAACGTGGTGGTGATTCTATGGGTACTGAACCGAACTGTGTTGACCCGCCCAGCTGGGACTTGAGCTGGCAAGCTTCCACTTGTGAGTGACGTCCTGTGACCGTGGCCCATAGCTGAGCCCTCTATCACTCGTGAATAAGCAAAGCAGGCGATGTTGCGTGTGGGCAACTGGGCTTTCTCTCGACGCTAAATTAGCTCTCTCTCTCACGGCTGTTTTCTTATTTGCTTGTTTGAAATGGTCACGCCCCAAAATGGTTTGTGAATTTGACATGAGGACTTTGACGCACGAACATCGCACTCTTCAAACAGAAACTCGCCACAGGGTTTCATGTCCTACACTAAAGACCGCGCAGTAACTTAATTTATTAGTTATGATTGTTTACCCAGAAAACCCTCAATGAGTCTCCTGACTCTTTCTCATCATGATCCTGCCAAGTTTTGGCAGAAGGGGGCCTTGTTGCCACCTGCAGCTCCAAAGGTGCAACCTGTGGGCAACCCTGCAGAGTTGGCAAATCTCGACCATGCCACCGGCACACAACGGTCCCCACTCGCACGCATGACCCCATGGGATTCCCAATGTCCGCCGTGCAGCAGACGGCGCCGTGTCGCCTTTTGCCACCCCTTACGCAACCGCATTCTGCTCATTCTCAGTACAAGCACTTTCTGCGGTTAGTGTTAAAATACCTCCGGGTGCGCAAATACTGATTCCCCTATGGTTGCAAAACCTCTCGATCCGGTGACCACTGCCGACGGCATTTTGCTAGTTCCGTCAAGTAGAGCGGCTCAGAGTTTGAACCTTGTGGGTGCGCAGACGTTGGTGTCACAGCAAAGGGAGCCCATTCTGCAGGTAATAAACGCTGGCTTGGTTAACTCTGTGGTTCCGGAGGGTACGGTCTTAGCTCATGCGTCGGCCGCGATATCGACGCACATGTCACTGTTAGCGCTGGGGTAGGTCCATGTCCGACGCCCAAATCAAGCTTAGATATTCTCTAGGCTGATTCGCCGTGCTCAGACTCGGCAGAGGTGGGACAAAGTCATTGTTTGCAATCCATCGAGTCTGAAGTCACAAATTCATCACTCGAGTCTGACTCGAGTCCAAGTAATGATTCGAGTCCACACCTCAGAGGTGGGACAAAGTCATTGTTATGCAAGTCCAAGTCGAGTCTGAAGTCATCAAATTCATGACTCGAGTCTGACTCGAGTCCAAGTCACATGACTCGAGTCCACACCTCTGGACTCGGCTGCGCTTTCGGAATCACAGCAATGGAAATTGTGATCACTTTTGCTCGAATTCACAGACATTTTTAGCAAAGGAAAATTCGACTTGGGCCGAACTAACCGTTTGAGCCATCATATTAACACAAGGGATGCGGCTCCCATTCGCCAGAATCCATAAGGTTGAGTCCCACTGAGAAAAATCATGTTCGGCTGGCCGTTGATGAATTTGGCAGCCGACATCATCTCACCATCCAACAGCCCGTGGGTGCGCCAATAGGCCTAGTTAAGAAGCACGATGGAAGCCACCACATCTGCGTTGACTTTCGTTAGTTAAATAAAATCCCTGTAGCAGATGCGTACCCGCTGCCAAGGATGGATGATTCTCTAGATGCCTTGGCCGGAGCAAATATTTTTAAAATTTGGACCTCCTTTCCAGATTCTGGCAACTACCACTCGACGAGCGTCCAGACCCAAAACGGCCTTTCGAACACCTCAAGGCCTTATCGAATTTAACCGCCTCCCTATGGTCTTCACTCCGCGCCAGCAACATTCCAGAGATTAATGGAACTGGTTCTGGCCGGTGTTCAATGGACTCCTGCTTGATCTATCTCGACGACATCATCGTCTTCAGGTGCACCTTTGACGAACACCTCGAACGGTTGCCTGCTGTATTAGTTAAAATGCGTGCCGCAATTTTTTATTTAAACCTCAAAATGCCATCTCTTGCAAAAGTCTGTCAGATACCTCGGCCACATCGTTAGTGAATCTGGTGTTGCGACGGACCCCGAGAAAACGAAGTGCGTCCGGACATGGCCAGACCTACGTCGGTGGGAGAAGTATGAAGCTTCATTGGGTTTGCGTCATATTATCGACGATTTGTTGCCAACTTTGCCACCATGGCAAAACCACTCCATGCTCTTACAGCTAAAGGAACACAATTTCACTGGGGCAAGGAAGAGGAATCCTCATTTCTTGCACTTCACCTGGCATTGGCTGACGCACCACCACTCTGCTACCCGGACTTTAATAAAACATTCATTCTTGACACAGACGCTAGCGACACAGGAATCGCGCTGTTCTGTCGCAGGTCATCGACGGTGTTGAATGTGTGGTCGCTTACGGAGCAGGGTGCTCTCACCGTCGGAGCAGCGTTATTGCGTCATGCGCCGGAGTTGCTTGCCATCGTCATCTTCGTAAAAATGTATTGCCCTTACCTATATGGACGTAAATTTCTGGTAAGATCTGACCATGCTGCGCTGCAACACACCTTGTGTATCGAGCAACCATCTGGACAAAGTCATGTACAGGAAGGGAACGAAACATTCTAACGCCAACGCACTATCGCGGTTGCCGCAAGGTAGCGAGTGTACCTGCTTGCCCGGCTCGGCCATTGCAAGCTGCCTACCGGTCACACTGTCCATCCACTCGTGGCCTCGTTGGGATGGAAAAGCCCTCCGAAGCCAAGGATGGATGCTCCATCCCTCGCGACGCTGTCCTACACCTGGATTCTGCGAATGGGGACGCCTCCAAATGGAGGTCGTGTCCCTACTTCCTATGCGTCGTCGGGTAACCACGCAGAAAGGGTCACCTCCTAGACTTTCGTTGCCGGTGTTTGTTCTCCACCTCGGGTTGTTGATGTGCTGGGACGAAAGGGCCAGAAACACCTTCTTGTTGTCCAACAATACTCAGGGGAAAAATTGTCCGTCTCACACACGAACTTGGGGGTTCACAAAACTCTCAACACAATACAAATGATTTATTTTGGCCGGTTATGTCTGCGACGTCGACAATATTTTGAGAGGATGTGTTTTGTGTGCCCACCGGAACCAGCCTGCGCAACCCTGCTGACCCCCACTGCAATCCATCAACACTACGTGAGATTGTCGCATTGGACATTTTGGCCCTTTCCCCACCACGCCTCGGGGAAACATTTATATTGGTTGGGGTCGAATACCTGACACGATGGGCATGGCCTCTTCCAAACCAATCGGCACAGTCCATCACAGAGGCCTTCGTCAACAGCTATGCTATGGACAAGGGGCCCCCAGAAAAATTGCTAACTGACCAGGGAAAAACTTTTCCTGAAGTTTTTGAAGGAAGTGTGCCTTCTGCTGGGAACGCAAAAGATTAGGACTTCATCATACCATCCACAAACCGATGGCATGGTTGAACGCCTGAACCGCACCTTGACAGCATTGCTGAGCCATCGGGTTGATGAGACACACCTCAATGGAGATTTGCAAATTAACGGGGTCCTGGCAGCATACCGTATGGTCCCCCACGCATCAACGGGGTTTTAACCTTTTTTTCTTATGTATGGCCGTGATAGCGAACCCCCCGTTGACGCCCAATTGGGCTTGGTCCCTCCAAAGATGCTAATAAAATCGAGGAATCGCTCCGGTTAAACCTCGATAGGCTCCGGGAAGCATGGGAGGCTGCATTGGCGAACACGACCAAGTGGCAGCTCGCCAATTAACGATTGACGGGCCGAAATACCTCCAACCACAAATGGACTGTGGTCACAAGGCATGGCTCTACTGCCCACAAGTTCCTGTGGGTACCTCGCCTAAGTTGGCACAACCGTAGAGGGGCCCGATTGAGATCGGTCGCGTCGTTCGTCCCCAGTGTGTGCAAATCCGGTGGGGTCGTCGCACATGGTATGTGCACCCGTCTCACCTTAAGCCTTTTTTCGGCGCACAATTCACATTAATCTCCAACATGTCAGAATGCCCGAGAGTGTGATGTGCCCGACAAACCGACACGGCTTCCCCAAAGCTCACGTCTGTACCCCAACCACAGATGCCACGCGACTGACGCCGTGGCCGGAATCTCCACCAGGCGGTGACAGCCCAGTGGCGCCAGGAGCAGCTGCCTCTGATGGGGGCCCCCGTCACTTACCTCCATCGCCCCTGCATTGCAGGAGTCCAAGAAAACACCACCAAATGGGGGCCCAGTAACAAAAACACGCTCTAGAACTCACAGGTTTTCCTGAACCTCTCGTTACCACCCCACAACTCCCCAACAACTCGCGTCACAAATTATTGACAACACAGTTTGGTGGGGCCCTTTTGCATTGCTGTTTTATTGATGTACGCGGTCAGATGAACCTTCACGAATGAGCGCGAAAAAAAACACGGGCGGGGTGGAATTACCTGTAAAAATGTACATTCCGTATTTGTGTACAGGTGGGTTGGTTGATTTATGGGAGATAACGCGTCGGGATGTTGGTTGTTCGATATTCTTGTTGTTGTTTGTGTGTTGCAACACTTACCTTTCACGGTTCCTTACCTTTAAATTCCTACTATGGTTAATTGTAGTTTTTTTTCTATTGTTGACAGCCGAGACGGCTGGATGCTACGAAGGAGAGGGGGTAATGTAGCGCCGTAGATGGGCTGCACTTGCCTGCAACGGCAGACAGCCCAGAAGCGGTTGGGGGCTGTGGGGGGTTCTAGGATCCTCCGCAGCCCCTGCCAACGGCTGGGGGCTGCGGGATGTTCTACGATCCCACAGAGCCCGCCCCTCGGCTGAGAAGTATATATAAAGTGGACCTCTGGAGAGGTTCGTGGCAGTTGAAGTTGAAGACCGAAGCCTGAAGACCTGCTAGTGTAGGACCCTGGACCCCTAGCTCCGCTGTCCTTTTAAGGGCCGGGGCTCTGCTGTCCTTTTAAGGGCCGGGGCTCTGTGAGGCCAGTGGTGAACCCTGGGACTCTCTTACCTGATGTCCTTGTAAGGGCCGGGTCTGAGGAGCCAGTGGTTGGACCTGTACCTTGGCTGGGTCAGGTCAGACAGCCTCCGTAGGGTATCATAGCCGGAGGACCTGGAGCGTAACCGGGGTAGGCACGCTACGTAGGCGGCGTATGATAGGCTGTGTGGAAGAGATACATGAGATAGGCTGTACGAGTAGTTAGCGTACAGTAGTTAGTGTGGTGTGTGTAATAAAGAACGCGGCCTCTACAAGTGTCTCCGGAATTCACTACACATGCAGCGGGGCAGCCACGAACCTCCAGAGCGGCTTGCGATGCGAACCGCGAACCTCCGCAGCGATCCACCTTGTTAATCCCTGTGTCGTGCCTATTACACATGGGTACTCCTTGCTAGTCACTGTCTACGCGTTGAGAATCCCTGTGTAGTGTCTATAATGACGAATGTGTATCCTTGCTAGTCACTGTGTACTCCTTTTAAATACTGTAGCTGCGTAGTGTCTAAGTAGTTACGTGTACTCGTATGGTTATCGCTGTGTACGCCTTGTTAATCCCTGTGGAGTTTCTATGTAGTCCCATGTACTCCCTTGCTAGTCCTCATATATGTTTTATATAGACACAAGTACAGCCCTGAAGCCGCTGTGTACGCCTTGTTAATCCCTGTGTAGTTTCTATGTAGATGCGTTTGCTCCTTTGCTACTTACGAGCTGTCTACTCCTGGTTAATCCACTTGTAATTATTATCATTAGATAATAATAAGATTGCATGCATACGGTGATACACATTGCATGGGTGTGAGCATCGTGGTGCTTGGCAGGGTGGATTTTTTTCTAGAGCCCTCAACTCACCAACGGGCGGTTGAGAGTCCTCATCCGTGTCAAGGTGTTGACTCATCACCCTCCAAGGTCGATAAAATCGCTATCACGTGGTAGAAAGCCAACAGTAGTCGTCTTTGGATAGACTGGCCATGGCAATGATGTGAGATTCCCGCTGCTGCTACTCACAGTTGCTGGTGCAGAGGAGCAGCACTGAGATTCAGCAAGAAGATCCCGACTATTTCGTATCAATTTGTGCTTTCGTGTTATTGCATTAACACAGAAGCTTCAGTTGGACCCAAACAATAATTTCAAGTGACTGCACAACTTAGCGATATGAGGTCACTTGCCACGGAGTGAGCTTGAATACAGTAGACAGATAAATGTATGTCTTTGCCCAGCTAAAATTGACTGAGTAAAGGACATTTCTGTAATGCGGACCTTTTCAGATGTTTAAACCAGTCACAAGGTTCACATTACACATTTTCCATGTCTAATTGTGTGATTTATTTTCCTTTGCAGTACACTTTGTCAGTCCATGCTACCGGCTTCCATATCCGATCCCTCACCTTGTAAGACCAGACTTCGGGCAATAGACTGCAGGTGGCAGCATTGTCTCGAATACACATGGCCCTCTTCCTGTCTCTTCATTCATTATTTTTTTTAAATGCCTATCTCCATACTTTCTCAATTTTCAGCATGAGATCATATCTTCAATAACTGCTCTAGGTATTCAAACTCGAATAGATTTTTCAGATGTATTCCTCTGTTTACCTAAATTGTACAAATTGAGTTCAGGAAAGGCTTATCTCCCATCGACCACATACATACTATTAATTAGATTCTGGGACAGACTACTTATAATCAAATGCATTATTAAAGTGGAACTCTAGTCAAATTAATTACGAAAATATCCAAATACATATTGAACAGGCACGCTATGATCAATGCAAAAAGGCGGATGCTTAAAGATTTGCAGGTAAACCGCATGAGGGATTAACTCGAGACGGAAACATCACAGCAATGAATACATCCTCTTTAGCACGGTATGACCACTCAAACTTTACAACTTTCATATGAAAAGTGCACTTGCCACGTACCCTAAACGCGTCAAACATTTAACAACTCATTTAAAGTAAACCCACTTGACAAAGTCCACATTTGGCACAAGGACATTCGGTGGAGAGGTAATAACGCGACATCACGGGGTGAGGAAATGTCCGTGATCTCCTTGGTGTTGCATGTGGACTGTGGTGGGCCCCTATCCTCACCCCTTTCACGTGTATCTGGAATAAACCTTATGCTGAACGGGGATGTGTGCTGAGAAAATTAGTTGTGTTCCAGCACCAGGTGCACGACTGACTGTGTGCACATTATGGAGCCAATAACCTGAGAGACCTTATATTTAAAGTTCTCAACTTATATCTCATAGCACATCCAAAGTTACCTGGTTGTCAATTTTGAGACAATATCATGGAATAGTTTTTGTCCATAACTCCATTAATATTTCCCATGCAACGGCCCAAATTGTCGAAAAAATAAAAAAGAAGTATATTAAAGGCTCCGCTCAAAGGATTATCATAAACAAAAAATAAACATTGCAATTTATATAATATTTGGGTAAATTGTATTTATTTTAAATGTTATTGGTAAATAAAAAGCGCAGAAGCACAATCTCTTCTCTTATGTTCATCTAGACTATGATACAGACGCAAAATGACAAATATTTGTTCAGTCACCAAAGGTCAAAACTCTCCCTGTGCCGCCGGATCCCTTATGCACCGTAAAGAACCTCAAGTAGGATCCCAAGCCCCTCTCTTCCCTGGAACTTCTGAAATTTCCCCAACCTCCAGAAGCCTTGCCACTTCTCTTATCAAGGCTTGCTTTCTGATGAATTCAGGACTCTGGCCACACGGTACATGGTATTTGCCCTATGAATGATAGAACATGTCCTCACTTCATGGGCCCCAGAACCCATATTTAACTAGCAACCCAACGTCTTTTGGAGGTGACCGTCTGTACGTCCCGCACAGCCAGCCAGCCAGCAAAACTTTGATTCTTACATAGAACCATATCTCTCTCCACCGTTCAGGTGCCTTCTCTGTACTGTAATCCACAATGTATCTAGATTTATCACGTTGTCTCTGTGTCTATCAGCTTCTCTCTTCCTCTGTCCCCTCTTCTACCACTCCCTCTATTATTTTCCTCCTCCACTGTCTCACCCACTTCCCTCCCCGCTCTCTTTCTCCCACCTTTCTCACTTTCCTCACCTCTCACCCTCGTTCTTCTCATTCCCACCTCTTCCGTTCCCATCTCAATCTCTCTTGCCGCTCCCTAATCCTCACTCTCCGTTTCACGCCCTTTCACTCTCTCCCCACTCATCTCCATTCCCCTCCATTTCTTCCTCCTCTGTTCCCCTCCCGCACCTCCCTCTGCTATCGCCTTGCGCGAGACACGTGGCTGGGGTGAAGGGTGGTGGGGAGCGGCACGACATTCTTTGGGAATAAAAAATAACATTTCCACCATGCTCCATATGCAGGCTACGTGATGCGTTCACTCTTTTATATATTTTGATTATTAAAAACACCTTCGCCACAGGTTAGATGACTATATTGTTGAAATTACAGCCAAAATTCATGCGTGAGTATTAGGTCAAAATTGGTCGAACCTTTAAGACAAGTCCTGTCAGCAGTGGCATAATGCATTTGCCTGGGTTCTAGTACCCATACACCTGCACGCAGGTACATGAGATAGTCGATAGAGCTACACGATGTTCTTGTACCCAAGGGTACCTATACAACTCCATTAAGGTACATACAAAAGTTCAAAGAATTACGCTCGGTATCCGTGCTGCACACACCTTTAGACAAATTGATTCGGGAGAGGTCATGCCCACACGCACTGTGCTGTATCTGGTCGGACTGGCAGGGCGGCTGTGTGGGCTGGGCTTCTCAGAAACGGGCTGGGCTTCTCAGAAACAGGCGAGGTAACAACACTGCGACTGTCGGAAAGCCCCGAACTTACCTGTGCACCCGGCTTCCGATCAGGGGACTGTTTATAATGCATTACTTTGACCCTCAGAGCCAGTCGTGATGTTGTAAAGAATACAAGCTCGTGGGCACTCCGACCTCGTTTTGAATAAGTTCACGTCCTGCATTGGCAAACACAAAATTCCACCAATATATTCTTAAATAAATCAGTAGCAGTGTTACGGTGGAGACTGACTACCACTCTAGGAATGTGGAATTTCCACTGCTGGCTCATAGCCACAAATGAAAATCAGTGCCACCGCAGTGCTCCAATAGAGGCATTTTGACTTGGCTTTTTGCTCTTGAGAGTTTCAACTGCATACCAAGGAACCTAAATCTGTCTTTTGCCTTGGTGACTCATGGCGACGCAAATACCCCAAACTCGCTCTCAAGATATTTGTAATGTTTCTAATGTTAATTAATTCTGTAATGTTCGAGCATGGCAAACGCATGCAATGTACGATGTGTGCACAATGGTATTAGTAAATCACATTGCGGGAGAAACTACAATTGTTACTTATTATCCAGGATATCCACAATGAGCCGTATAACTTTTTTTCAGGAGGATACTGCATTGAATTTTTATTTTAAGATGTTTAGGAAATTGACGATGAATGTTTATACACCTGGGAAGACACCAGAGCATCAGGAGAAAAGCCACACGCACGAGGGGACAACACTATCCCTGTACAGATGGAAACAGATGGCGGTTAATCCACTTGCTGTACCGCCTTCTCCTGGCGAGCCAGGGTATGGCACCTTGACGCCCACGGGAAGGGAGTCTCACGACACTTGTTTGATCCACCAACCCTTACCTCCGCAGTGCTGGATTACAGGCTGTCTAACTAAGATGTCCATCATCACCATGACAGAGACACTCATCTACATGACAGTATCTTACAGATATATTTGTCATCCACTTTAATAATCGTGGAAAATGTTATAAATTGAATAAATATTTACATCTTTAAAAAAAATGTGCACGTCGAGTACCAGATATTGTAGTAAATTAAAATATTTGATTCATGAAAACAGCCCAAACTCAACAGCGAACCGTGGTGCAGTCTTAGAGTCGCCACATCGCATGGCTGCCGACCCCACCCAAGGGATTGTGGTGGTATCACATCGAGCCATTGGGTGGCGTTGTGGTACAGTAGGCAGCGCACATTCATGTGAGTTCAATTCAATCCATGGCTAACATGAGTGGCGTGTGATATCTAAACCATCCACATGGCATGGGGAAGCCTTCATCCAGCAGTGGATCATGCAGATAAGACTGTGTATCTCTACCCAAAGACAAAGATCCCCCATATAGCCTTAACAGTATGTCAGGGCGATTGCTGTTGCTAGCACCTATGGGGCCGTCCATAAATGACGTCACGCGATTTTGGACGATTTTTGACCCCCCCCCACCCCTTCTCACACGGCGTCACAAAAGTCAGACCCCCCTCAAATATGACGTCACAAAGTTCTGCCCCCCCCCCAAAAAAAACATGCTTCAAATCGCTTTGAACTATTGTCATTGTAGTGCGTATTTAATGTGGCGCTGCCTCTGATGTTAGGAGAAAACATTTATAAAAAGTCTATTTCATTAAGTAGAACGTGTTGTCTATATTTATTTAAAGTTGCGCATTTTGATGTGACGTCACATTTCTCATCGTCACAAATGTCTGACCCCCCTAGTGCGTGACGTCATTTATGGACGGCCCCTGTGACGGCCAGCACGGCACACGAGGGGTTGGTGGCCAGCACCAGGTCCGGCCGCCTTTGTCTTTCGAGCGGCAACATTTTTAGACACCGCACCAGGTGCTCATTAGATGCTGAGTTGACCTAGGGGAAGCCTAGGGCGGTTTACATAATCGTCACTGATATTGACCGTGAGTGGAAATCAAACTCGGGTCGCCGGGTTTGTAGCACAGCGCACTAATCTCACACTACCGCTCCCCACTGTGTATCTACCCACACACCTGTACACAGGCACATAAGAGATCATGCAGCTTGTACCCCTAAAGATGTGTTCCTGATATTGGATACATGCAATAAAATCCGAAAATTGGGCCGAGATACAAAATTTTGGTTGATCCAAATATTTATTTTAAATTGGTCGGTCTCTGCACGTAAAAATATACATTTTAAATTACACAACCATTTGTCCCACGGCTTCTGAAATATATTATTTCAGCAACATTGAAAACTCTGGACCGATTTTGACAAAGTGTATCAACAGTAGTCAGGGTTGATTTAATCAGTGCTGGTGAACTCAGAATTATTTTATATTGTGTACAGGAGAACTCCTCTTATCTGTGAGGATGTGCAACAGCAATATTGCAGATCTTATTATCTGCGGGGTAAAAATTCGCCGATAACGCAGCAGGGCGATTATACCGCACAATTCCTCTTATCTGTCACTTGTTATAACATGACTAGTGACGTAACGTTCGGTACCCATTGGTGAGTCTGCAGGTAATAGGATGGATTTGTCATGCATCTCCAAACATCTCAGGTAATAGCAGATTTTAAAAGCAACAATGCGGTGCTTCAAAACCCCACGGCTGTCTCTGTATCTCCGAGTAAGCAACTGAGACGGATATACAGATACATAGATACATACAGATACTAAGAGCCCAAATATAGCCTTAACATACTGTCAGGGCAAGTGCTATCAGCAAGCACCAATGAGGGCCAACACGGCACAAGAAGGGGTGGGGGGTTACCAGCACCACCCCGTGTGCACTTTGTCTCTCCAGTGGCAGTGCTTATACACCGCACCAGCTAATCTGTTGAGGCTGAGTCGACCGAGGCGCGGCCCATGACCGTTCAGATATTCATTACTGGTGTTGGCCGTGAGCGGGAATTGAACTCGGGTCGCCGGGTTTGTAGGGCAGCTTGCTGAACCGCACACACACACACTATGTATGATGGGTACACTATGGGTACAATCATAGATAACCATGGATAACAGTAAGACATCGGGCAACGGATAATAGGATATAGGTAATAGGGCCGCGGATAAGAGGAATTATCCTGTGTCTGGTTGTGCTACAGGGCGGCTCTGTGGACTGGGTTTGTCCGCAACCCGCGAGCGAAAACGCGCGACTGTCGGAAAGCCCCGAACTTACCCAGCGCCTGGTTTCTGAGCAGTGACTCAACGCGTGCTATAAATACCCCACGCGGAATGTGCCAGCGGGCAATAAAGCAGATAGATACCCGGTAGCGCCCGTGGGCACTGCGTGTGACATGGATCAAACCCACGCGTATGAGAGTGATCTCTCAAAGCTCTGCGCAGATGGATTAATCTACAGGCTCAATCAACTCGGTGGACCCGATCTGTATGTGGAGTCTACTTAGTGCTGCACTTCACGAGCCTCGCAGTCCCTATATCAGAACCCCAGGCAAGCCCTTGTGGTCTCCCACCCGAGCGCTAAACAGGCTTCAGGCTGCTTAGACTGCGAGATCCGACAAGATCGGGCGTATAAAGGTGATTGCTGGAAGACAAATGGCGATGCAAATGCTGCTGTTGAGTATAAATCTAGAAGCGCAATAGGCCGTTGGCCGAAGGGGCCGTCCATAAATGACGTCACGCACCTGGGGGGGGGCAGACATTTGTGACGATGTGTGACGAGGGGGGGGGGGTGAGAAATGTGACGTCACATCAAAATGCGAAACTTTAAATAAATATAGAATTGTTATAACAACACCTACAACATGAGTGCAGCGCCACATTAAATACGCACTACAATGACAATAGTTTAAAGCGATTTGAAGCATGTTTTATTTTCAAAATGGAAATATGGTTTGGGGGGGGGGCAGAGCTTTGTGACGTCATATTTGGGGGTCTGACTTTTTGTGACGCCGTGTGACGAGGGGGGGGGCAAATATCGTCCAAAATAGCGTGACGTCATTTATGGACGGCCCCTAAACAAAAACAATACATGTTTTGATATTGAGATATTTGCCGATGTANTTATTTTATCTAGAATTCTCCATGACGTGCATAACGAGTTTTAATGTGAATAGTCCATACAACGTACAACGAAGCAATGCCCGACCTACAAATACGAAGGAGACATCTCAGCGATACACTCAACTTCTCCTGACGCGGTTATCTGGTTTGACCACCGAATGTGAAATTGCAGTTGTTGCTCTGCATCTGCATCAGTCATAGAAAAGAAGCAGAATGGGAATAGTGTGGTAGCAGGGGCACTCAGTAGCGCATCCATTGCCTGAAAATCAGGCATACACGAGGCTGCCTCATGTGGCTGCCGTGTTCATGACTGTGGTGTCGGTGTGCGAGTAAAATGGTTCACGTATTTCACTCGCGCGTTCACGTGTCAAGGACAACCCGACAGCCGCGATGTTTGGTGGATTTATAAACCCGCCGTGACGTCAGTGAATTACCTGATGATCCAATTGTGATTGTTTATTAAGTAGCACCACACAAATGACATCATTATAAGCACGATACTCTTTTACTTCATCCACTCAATCCATTTCCTTCATAAATCGTACGACAATTATAGTAAGAAATATCTATCATGCTAAATCTCTTTTTTCAGTTTCACCTCATATTCAACTTGTGCTGCTGGCGTCATGAGATGGGAAGTTGACTGGAACGAGGCCTTGGCTCGATAGGATGGAGTCCACGCGTGTACTGTGCTGCATTCTCCTGGCACTCAACGCCTACGGAGAGGGATGTTCCACATCTTTGTGCGATCCACCAATCCCCACCTCTACAGTGCTGAATTATGGGCGTGCGACACAACGTCTGGCAAACAATAACACTCGACTGGGAATCATTCTAGATTTTATGAGGAACTTCATGCATGGTTCACCATGTTTCATGTACAAGCTACATGATGTTTTCACTCGCGATTTTACTTTTTTAAACTAAAACCACCTTCGGCACAGGTAAACGAATATTGTTGAAATTGTAGCTACACCACATGAATTGGTATGGGGTCAAAATTGGTCGACATCCAGGTAACGTTTGACTCGCCGTAGATAGTCTGCAGCGTTTCTTGCCCAGAACATTGAAGACGAGGTCTATCGGCAGAGTGGCTGCATGCATTTGCATTGGGCGTATAACTCGCCGCTGTGAGTGGGTTCTAGAACTGCACGCAGGTACATGACAGAATCCACAGAGCTACACTATGTTACTGTACCCCTGGTATCCATACAACTCCATGCAAGTACATATGGAAGTTCAAAGAATTACGCTGGGGTATCCGTGCTGCAAACACCATTAGACATTGATTCAGGAGAGGTCATGCCCACACACACTGTGCTGTATCTGGTCGGACTGGCAGGGCGGCTGTGTGGGCTGGGCTTCTCAGGAACAGGCGAGGTAACAACACTGCGACTGTCGGAAAGCCCCTAACTTACCTGCGCACCTGGCATCCGGATAAAGGGACTGTTTGTAACGCCTGACTTTGACCCTGAGAGCCAGTCGTGGTGTTGTAAAGAACACAAACTCGTGGGCACTCCGGGTTCGTGTTGAATAGGTTCACGTCCTGCATTGGCAAACACAAGATCCACCAATATATTTTTAAATGTGTGTATGTTGAACTGGTGTCGCACCGTACATAGTGAACCGTGCTAATCGGAGGTGCGGGGAAGGACAACAAATAAAGCGGTGATAGTTTAACACGCAGGGGCTTTGGCGACCACTATCATCCATAATCGAGGTTTTGTTTGGGTTAGATCGCGTAAATATGTGTTAAAACCCGCCACCACCCGACACAGCCAACTAGTAACGGTTGTCACGTAAACAGAACATGCCAATTCGTCACTAGTGCAGCACATCGGTGTGTTGGAGAGCCAAGCCACAACATTTACAATCTGAGTACGACGTTTCGCCAGTAATTACAACTAGCTTCATCAGGCGACAGCCAGATTTGTGAAGCCCTCCTGTTTCGTTCCACGCTTATGCGCTCTTGCACAATGTGGGGGGGGGGGATTACTGAGGCAACGCACATTATGCATGTGCATTATGCGAGCCTTTTGATCTTTCCTTCCTTTCCATTTTGTGTATTAAATAGCCATACCAACAGAAATCCCTATTGAAGTATGGTGGCCTGTTTAGGCATGCCTTTATCGATAAATCAGTCATGTTGGCCTGATCGAGCATCTCTCCCAATTGTTTGAGCCTCTTATCAGCAGTAGTGTTACGATGGAGACTGACTGCCACTCTAGGAATGTGGAATTTCCACTGCTGGCTCATGGCCACAAATGAAATCAGTGCCACCGCAGTGCTCGAATAGAGAGGCAATTTACTTTGGCTTTTGGTCTTGAGAGTTTCAACTGAATACCTTGGTGACTGATGGCTATTCTCGCTGCCTATCCAGCTATGGAAGCGCTTATAAGCAGTTGCTTTTTGAGGCTTGCCCCTCTTTTCTCTCCGCCTGATAAAGACCGCTTGTTACGATCAAAACGTCGTGGTATTTTGCCTTTTTTATTTATAATTTTCTATCTACGTGACTTTACCGAAAGAACCAAGAATATGTTTATAATCCTCATTAATTCTTTAATGTTCGAGCATGTAAAAATCAAGCACTCGTGATGTGTGCACAATGATATGAGTGAATCACTTTGCAGGAGAAACTATAATTGTGACTTATTCATCCACGATATCCACACTAAGCCGTATTACCTTTTTTCAGGAGGTTCCTGCATTGGGTTTTAATTGTAATATGTGTAGGAAATTAACGATGAGTGTTTATACAAGTGGAAGACACCAGAGCATCCGTAGAAAAGCTACACGCATGAGGGACAACACTCTATCCCCGTACAGATGTAAACAGATGGCGGTTAATCCACTTGCTGTACCGCCTTCTCCTGGCGAGCCAGGGTATGGCGCCTCGACGCCCACGGGAAGGGAGCCTCACGACACTTGTTTGATCCACCAACCCTTACCTCCCCAGTGCTGGATTACAGGCTGTCTAACTAAGATGTCCATCATCACCATGACAGAAACAGCTACATGATAGTACTGCATCTTCCTCAAGTATTTGTCATACACTTTATTAATCGTGTCAGAATTTGCGGTCAATTGAAAATGTTGATTAATGAAAACAGCCCAAGAGCGATTTTAACTCAACAGCGAACCGTGGTGCAGTCTTAGAGTCGCCACATCGCAGGACTCTGCCGCACCTCTACTCCCGGGACTGAGCCGTTTTAAAGAATACACCTGAAATCAACCTCAAGTTGACATTGCGTGACTGTGGTGGTATCACATCGAAGCATTGGCTGACGCTGTGGTACAATAGTCAGTGCGCTTCACGAGTAACCCATTAGCCTGAGTGCAATGCCAATCGACGGCTAAACTCAATGGCGTTGTGATATCTGAACGAGTCCTATGTCTCCTTCACAACCGGCACTGGCCAGCGTGATGAAGTATAGTCAACCTCCCTTTGACCACATGGCACGGGGAAGTTTTCATCCAACAGTGGATCATGCAAAGATCCACTGTGTAACCTCAACAGGCCGTTGATGCAAGTGCTGTTCGCGAGAACCTATGACGGCCGGCACGGCACACGAAGGGGTGGATGGCCGGCACCACGCCCGGCCGCCTTTGTTTCTCGAGCAGCGACTCATTGTGTCTGTACCTACAACACCTGTACATAAGGAGACCACGCAGCTACACTCTGTATCTGTACCCACACACCTGTACACAGGTACATAAGGGAGATCATGCAGCTACACGTGTATCTGTACCCACACACCTGTCCACAGGTACACAAGGGAGATCACGCAGGTACTGTATCTGCACCCCTAGGGATGTGTTCCTGATTTTTGTATCCATCCAAAATTTGGCCTCCATACAAAATGTTGGTTGATTCAAATGTTTGTTTGTTTCAGATTGATCGTCTCTCCACGTTTACAAAACAACATTTTTACTCAAATCATAGGCCCCACGGCCTTCCGAAAATACATCACTTCACCAACATTGATCCAATACAAGCAAACTCTGGACATAGTGCGTCATGAGCAGGCAGGCTTGAATGAATGAATGCTGGTGACCTCAGGATTATTTTCTGTTATGTACAGGATAACTCCTCTCGTCCGCGGTGATGTGAAGCATAGTACACGAAGGTGGCCAGCAACACGCCCGACCACCTTTTCTCCCTAATGACAATGTTTATGTCGACCTCGGGAAGGCCCATGACCGGTTCACAGTTTCGTTACTGGTGTTGGCCGTGAACAGGAATCTAGCTCGGGTCACCGGGTTCGTAGTGCAGCGCTCTCACAGCACGCACCGACACACACACACACAATGTATGATGGGTACACTATGGGTACAATCACCGATAACCAGGGACAATAGTAAGACATTTGGTAACGTATAATATGAGTTTTCGCGGACCCTCCAGTTGCCACGGGTAATAGGGCCGCGGATAAGAGGAATTCTCCTGTGTCTGGCTGGACTGCAGGGCGGCTGTGTGGGCTGGGTTTGTCCGGAACCGGCGTAGCAAACAACGCCGCGACTGTCGGAAAGCCCCAAACTTTACCTGTGTGTCTGGTTTCCGTGCAGTGACTCAACGAGTTTCATGCATTATAAATGCCCCCTGCGGAATGTAATTGCAGACAATAAAGAAGTTACCCAGGTAAGTACCCATGGGCACTGCACGTGACATGGAGAAACCCCAAGCAGATGAGGGGAAAATATAAAATCTCTGCACAGATTTATCAATCGACCGACTCAATCCAGTTCGTGGATCAGGTCTGTATGTGGAGTTTACTTAGAGATGCACTTCACAACCCCTGCAGTGCCCAATCCAGAACCCCAGGAAAGCGCTGTGGTCACCCATCCGAGCGCTTACCAGACTCCAACCTGCTTGGGCTGCGAGATCCGACAAGATCAGGCGTATAAAGGTGATTGCTGGAAGGCAAATGCCGATGCAATGCTGCTGTTTAGCATCAACCTAGAAGCTCAATAGGCCATTGGCCTAAACAATAAAAATAATTATACAAATTTTTATATTGAGATATTAGGCCAATTATGTATTTTGTTGACTTGAATTCTCTAGTACGTGAACAACCAGTTTCAATGGTAATTGCGTGGTAGCAGGAGGCAGTCAGTAGGGCATCAATTGCCTTGTACACAGGGTTGCTCATGTGGTGTCATGTTCATTAATGTATGGGTGTCAAGTAAAATGGTTCACATCGTTCACTCGACCATTCACGTNCCCGAGGACAACCCGATACACGATGTTTGTTGTATTGTAGAGGTGTAATTGCGCATGGCTACGAATGTTGAGGTGTGATTATGCATGGCCACGGATGGCCAACAACACAAGGGCGGGTTACGGCCGTACACAAGGGTGGCGCTCGCACCGACGTCCGCATGTGTATCCCCGGGCCCCCCCCTGGGGCAAGTCTATAAAGGTGATGAGCCGAAGGCTCGGGGTCGGACTCAGCTTTAACCAGTGAAGAACGAAGACCTGCTAGTATAGGCCCGGAGCTCCCTGGCTCGCTGTCCTTCTAAGGGCGACCAGGCAAGCGTGGCGTGGCCCGAGAGCCCAGACGAAGCTGGTCTGGTGACTCAGGAGCCGGATCCAGCTTAACCAAGCTGGACAGATAGCCTCCCTAGTCCGTAGTGGAGGAGTTGGTATAGGCTAGAGGGTTAGCTGTCGAGAATCCTGTGTTGGTGTAATAAATAAGTGTGCCTCCGATCCTGTCGTCAAGCCTCCATATATATATATATATACTTACTACATCTGGGTCAGAAGTAAACGTCCAACGATGGACACACGAGGACGACACGTACCAGGGAGTCGGAGATGGAAGACGCCGGGCCGAATCACCACCAGAGATGGCCGGGTCGAATCGGAGCAGCCGGCCGAGTACGCCGCGCCGCTACGACAGGAGGGGGATGCGTCGGCCGAAGGACTCCGGCTGGCCCACTCCGCCTGGCGACCTGCTCTACGCCGCGGCCGCCGCGTTGGAGGAGATCACGCGGCTGGGGTTGAGAGCAGCGCGGTCGACGACGGCAGCCGCGCGGGCGACGGTTCCGCACCCGACGCGGCTCGCGTCAAATTTCCCGCCACTCTACAGTACGAGCGTGGCGGGCGGCCCGCGTCACGTGTCTGCTGAGCGCCAAGCACAAGCCGTGACATCATCAACGCGGCCGGCGCGTCAACATCAGAGCGACGCGATGCCATGCTCACGGCCCGCCACACTGTATCATCGGCGGGAGCGACGGAGAGCGTTCTGCAGCCACGGACGCCGCCTTACAGCAGCGTCTGCCGCCTCTTAAAGAATTCGTCGCGCTGACGGAGACTGGGCGGCTTCAAGAGGCGGTTCATCGCTCATCAAGAGATGGCG
Organism: Lethenteron camtschaticum; assembly: GCA_018977245.1. NCBI lineage: Eukaryota > Metazoa > Chordata > Hyperoartia > Petromyzontiformes > Petromyzontidae > Lethenteron > Lethenteron camtschaticum. Next base: position 46,953 of record WFAB01001598.1, read on the forward strand.
AACTGGTCGGACGCCGAGGCTCTACGCGCGCTGCCAGCGATGCTGGACAACGACGCCCTGGCTACCCTCACCTCGCGCGAGGAAAGCGCGCCACTCTACACCTGGCGTTGCAGCTGCTGTCAGCCGTCTATGGGCCGCCTTCGGACTGCAGGCAGCTGTTCCACGATCGCATCGGNCGCCAACGAATCGNCCCTGGCCTTCCGGACGGCTCTCCTGGCCCTAGCGAAGGCTGCTTTCCACGGATGGACGAGAAGGAGTGGATGCCATGGTGGCGAGAAGCTGCTGCTACTCGCTGATGAGCTGGACGTCAACGTCCTGGCTCAAGACGACGCAGAGATGTCGTCCCTGCTGGTCGCGCCACATCCACGGGGCTTGCGTCCTTCGTCGAAAGGCGGCAAAGGGGGCCAGCCATGCCATGCGGCTACCGCCTCCATCGAGGAGGTCTGCGGGTGACGCGAGGGAATGGAGAGCGCGGCACACAGGCTCGGAATGGACGAGCCGCCAGGAGCAGCCAGGACATCGGGGCGCTCACACGCTGCTACAACTGTGGCCTGCAAGGCCACGTTGCGTCAGGATGCCGGCTCCCGTCAGCGGGCGACACCCTCGTCAGGACGCCACGCGTCTCCTCCAAGCTCCAGCAGAGAATACGGCGAGTCGCGGCACCTCACACGTTTGGCCACGCACACATCCGACACACACTCACGCGCTCAACTAAACAGGGCTCAAATTCCCATCCGTCGCGCGCGATTGTTCGGTAATGCGGCGAGCGCTCCAACCGGTCAGTGGTCGGAGCTCGCCCCATCGTGTCGTTGCTGCGTCGGCGGATCATCGTCGTGGTCGTCACATTGATGGGTAGAGGTGCGGATTTTAATTGACACAGGGCATCGGCGACCATTATATCTGATTTGATTATAAATCCTTCCGTTCAAGTCGTCCTTGCTNCCTGTTGACGTGCCGTGCTATGCGCTAACGGGGCTCTCTGGCATTATTGGCCAAATCCGCGCCACTATCTGCATTGGGACATTAAATTATCCGGGCCTGTTTTGGTTTCCTCCTCACTCGCGTTCCGTGCCTGTTGGGACGGATTTTCTGGCCAAATGCCATCCGCATCCTTATTGACCAGGGTGCATTGAGCTCCATCGGCCGACGCGTTACATTTTGTCTTCCCCACACGGAGCGTCGGCGTTTGCCACCGTGCAGGCGCTCGTCACNAAAACTGTGCGCGTGCCTCCGGGGCTCAGATGCTCGTCCTCTTAGGTTGCGTCGGCCGTTTAATGAAGGGTTGCGGATCGGGGGTCTTGTTGGGACCATCTCGGCCGGGTAAATGGACCGATTTGCTCGCGGCTCAGACCATGGTGAGAGGGATGGGACCCTTCATTGCAGTCCTTAATGTGGATCGCGAACGGCCGTGGTTCCTCAAGGACCGTGCTTGCACACGCAACGCCGGTACCTATGAGGAACCACTCGTGGTCAGGTATCCACCGATCCTCCGTCGCGACCGCATTCGGACTGTGATGACGGATGGCTGGATGCGCTTTGCGCGGTTCAGTGGACCTGTCCGACTCGCAGCGCGCGCAGCTGCGAGTTCTCCTGAGCGAATTTGCTGACGNTTTTAGTCAACACAAATTTGATATTGGTGTACTAAATTGCTGCGACACCATATTGACAGGGTGACAGCGCGCAATCCGCAAAATCCCTTCGGTTGAGTNCCGCGAAAAGGATCATGTCAATCGGCTGTTGATGACATGCTAGCCGCGATATCATTTCCCTTCCAACAGCCCGTNGGGCGCGCGATCGTTTGGTGAAAAAAACACGACGGCTCACTGCGGTTTTTGTGTCGACTTTCGGCGTCTGAACAAATCTCTGTGGCAGATGCGTACCGCTTCTCGAATGGATGAGTCGCTCGATGCCTTGCGGGGCGCGATTCTTTTCCACCTCGATTTGCTATCTGGATTCTGGCAGCTTCCTCTGGATGACGAATCAAAACCTAAGACTGCTTTCGGACACCGCAAGGTCTCTTCCAATTTAACGCTTGCCGATGGTTTACATCTGCGCGGCAACTTTTCAGCGGTTAATGGAATTGGTCTTGGCAGGTTTGCAATGGATTCGTGTTTGATTTACTTAGACGATGTCATCGTCTTTAGCAAATCCTTCGAGGAACACCTCCAGAGGTTGCGTGCTGTTTTTTCTCAAATGCGGGCTGCCAATTGAAATTTAAACGCAGAAGTGCCATTTACTCGCGAATCGGTGCGATATTGGGTCACATTGTTGGCGCTCGGGATATCCACTGATCCGCCNAAACGGAATGCGTCAGCTCCTGGCCGACTCCACCTCGGTGGAGAGGTCAGGAGTTTCATTGGTTCGCGTCGTATTATCGACGATTTGTGGCTGACTTCGCTACAATGCGAAACCATTGCATGCCTTGACGTCAAGGAGTCAGGTTTCATTGGGGCCGGAGGAGGAGACTGCTTTTCGCGCCCTCCGGAATGCTTTGGTGGGGCTCCGCCGTTGAATTACCCGATTTTCACAACCCTTCTTGCTCGATACTGACGCAAGTAACACGGCATCGGGGCGTGCTGTCCAGCTCATTGGGGCGTAGAGCATGTGGTGGCTTACGGTAGTCGGGTACTGTCTCAGCCGAACAGCNGTACTGCGTTACCGTCGGAATTATTGGCGATTGTTTATTTCATTCAGCAGTACGCCCGTATCTGTACGGTCGCGGTTCACCGTCCGTACAGATCATGCGGCCCTACAGTACGCCCTGCNGGTTCAACAACCATCGGCCAGTTGTCTCGATGGTTGGAGATCCTCCAAGACTATGACTTGTCACCACATATCGTAAGGGTGTCCGCACACGAACGCTACGCCCTGTCACGATTGCCACCACTTCGGAGTGCGCGTGCCTGTTGGTTCNGGGCGTTGTAGGCCCCGAACGTCACCACCGATTCGGTCCTCGTGGCCGCTGCCGATGCACCTTCGCTTCGGTCCTATCGAGCAAGAAGGAGGGATTCGTTGCTGGGTTGCCGGTCGCGGAATGGGACGCCTCCAAATGGAGGACACCTCCCTCCTCGCTTTGCGCCGTCGCGTCGGGGGGCTGGTCAGGGGTGGAAAAACGTTGACTCGTGGGTGTTCCAGGTCTTTTGATGCACTGGGATGGAAAAACCGGCGCCAGCGGCTTGTGGTGCCTGCTGCTTAAGGGTAAGGTGGTATGGGCTGTTCATGAGCGGCTTCTGCACTTGGGGTTCACAAGACCTTTGCCACGCTCCAGCTGGATTTCTTCTGGCCGGCATGGAAAAGGACGTGGGGATCTCTTGGGTCATGCACGCAATCGCGCAGAGGAAGCCGCCTGCGAGGGGTCCAACCTCCGCTGCAGTCCATAAAGTTCCGGTTAACGAGCTCGTCGCTCTGGACATACTTGGCCATTTCCCGCTACGCCCAGGGCAATAGGTATTTACTAACGGGGTTGAATACTTCACGAGATGGCCTATGGCCTGGNCCCTGGCGAACCAGTCGGCAGCAGCCATCGCGGAGGCCTTTGTCCAGGGCTATGTCCTCGACAAAGGTGCTCCGGAACGGCTGCTTACTGACCAGGGTAGGAANTTTTCTGGTAAACTCCTACGTGAGGTGTGCGACCTCTTGGGTACGGAGAAGGTTCGGACCTCTCCGTATCACCACAAACTGACGGATGGTGGAACGGCTGCATCGGACCATCACGTCCATGCTGTCCAGCAGGTGTCGATATCCAGACGGATTGGACTCCGTATAGCGGTGTGTTGCAGGCCTACAGAATGGCTCCCATGCGGCCACCGGATTTTCCCTTTCTTTTAATGTATGGCGCGAAGTTCACCCCCTGTGGCGACCCAGCTGAAGCTCTCNGCGCCCCAGGCGAAGTCTAACTTGTCGAACACGTTAAATTTAACATCGCTAATTGTCTGAGCGCGGGAAGCGGCCGTGCAAAATTCCGAACTCCGCCAGAAGGCGAACGAGAGGCTTCGGTTGGGCGGTGCAGTGGTCAAATGGAAACCAGGGACAGGGCGTGGTTGCACTGTCCTCAGGTGCGCTGGCAACCTCGTCGAAATTGGTACGGCCGTGGCGGGGCCAGTGGAGGTCGTGCAGGTTTGCGGCCGCAATGTGTTCGCGTCAAATGGGGAGGCGCCGTGGTATGTGCACCCTCAAGGTTAAACCATTCGTCATGCCGCCCGTGGTTNACACACACACACGCATGGCCAAACGTGTGAGGGTGTCGCCGACTCCCGTCGTCGCTGCACTCGCCTAACCTGACGCCAACTGTTCCGTCCCGGTGAAACAGGAGTGACGGGCCCACGCCACCAACCCCTCCCGGAGGGTCGGGGTCACTCGCAGCGACGCCTGACCCTCTTGCACCGGACCGTCTACAACCGTCACTGAGCGTGCCGGACGGGCCTTGTGACGGCCCGCGCGAGAACGCGCGCCAAAACGCGCAGACTTTTGTGAGGTCGGCCGTTGGGGGCCTTGCGGACAAAAGGGAAGGGTGTTGTGAGGTCGGCCGTTGGGGGCCTTGCGGACAATGGAAAGTCTCTCTCTCTTCCTTTGTTGTTCCTGTTGGGTTTTCTTGTTAAAAAAAATTACGCGAGGCACACACAGGGTTTTCGTGAGGGATGCACCTTTATTCTGATTTTTTTTTTGCAGCCGGGACGGCTGCGAGCTGTACAGGGGGGGGTGATGTAGAGGTGTAATTGCGCATGGCTACGAATGTTGAGGTGTGATTATGCATGGCCACGGATGGCCAACAAACACAAGGGCGGGTTACGGCCGTACACAAGGTGGCGCTCGCACCGACGTCCGCATGTGTATCCCCACGGGCCCCCCCCTTGGGGCAAGTCTATAAAGGTGATGAGCCGAAGGTCGGGTCGGGACTCAGCTTTAACCAGTGAAGAACGAAGACCTGCTAGTATAGGCCCCGGAGCTCCCTGGCTCGCTGTCCTTCTAAGGGCCGACCAGGGCAAGCGGTGGCGTGGCCCGAGAGCCCAGACGAAGCTGGTCTGGTGACTCAGGGAGCCGGGATCCCAGCTTAACCAAGCTGGACAGATAGCCTCCCTAGTCCCGTAGTGGAGGAGTTGGTATAGGCTAGAGGGTTAGCTGTCGAGAATCCTGTAGCCAAGTGACCTGTATAACTGTGTTGGTGTAATAAATAAGTGTGCCTCCGATCCTGTCGTCAAGCCTCCATATATATATACATAATACACCGTGCGTCATGTAGCGCCACCAAATGGCATCATCATGAGCACGATACTCCTTTTACTTCATCCACTCAATCCATTTCCTTCATAAATCGTACCACAATTATTAGTAAGCAATTATCTCTCATAATAAATCAATTTTTTCAGTTCCACCTCATTCAAATTGTGCTGTTGGCGTCATGAAATGGGACGTTGACTGAAACGAGGCCATCAGCTCGCTAGAATGGACTCCACGCGTGTGCTGTGCTGCATTCTCCTGGCACATCAACGCCCACGGAGAGGGATGTTCCACAATCTTTGTGCGATCCACCAATCCTCGGTTCAACAGTAATGAATCATAGGCTTGCGACACCACTGACTGGCAAATAATATACACTCGACTGGGAATAATTCTAGCTTTTATAAGCAATTTCATGCATGATTCAAAGACAGATGCACGCATTTATGTGTGCATTTGAAACAAATATTGCACATATCATGGACAAGCTACGTGACGTTTTCTATCATGATTTCACTTTTTGATTATTTAAATCACCTTCGACACATGGGTAAATGTTGGTGGACAGCCAGGTAAAGTTAGACTCGCCATTACATACATCCGCAGCATTTCTTGCCAAGAACATTGAAGACGAGGTCTGTCGGCAGAGTGGCTGCATGCATTTGCATTGGGCGGATTTCTCACGTCTGTGAGTGGGTTCTAGAACTGCACACAGGTACATGACAGAATCCACAGAGCTACACTATGTTACTGTACCCCGGTACCTATACAACTCCATGCAGGTACATACGAAAGTTCAAAGAAATACGCTGGGTATCCGTCCTGCACACACCTTTAGGCAAATTGATTCGGGAGAGGTCATGCCCACACGAACTGTGCTTTATCTGGTCGGACTGGCAGGGCGGCTGTGTGGGCTGGGCTTTTAGGAACAGGCGAGGTAACAACACTGCGACTGTCGGAAAGCCCCTAACTTACTTGCGCACCCGGCATCCGGATCAAGGGACTGTTTGTAACGCCTTACTTTGACCCTCAGACTCAGTCGTGGTGTTGTAAAGAACACAAACTCGTGGGCACTCCGGCTTCGTGTTGAATATGTTTACGTCCTGCATTGGCAAACACAAAATCCCACCAATATATTATTAAATAAAGCAGGCATGTTGGCATGATCGGAGCGTCTCACCCAATTATTTGTAGCCTCTTATCAGCAGCAGTGTCACGATGGAAACGTACACACCTGTATAGGTACATTAGGGAGATCATGCAGCTACACCGTGCGTTTGTACACACACACCTGTACACATGTACATTATGGAGATCATGCAGCTACACCGTGTGTTTGTACCCCCAGAGATGTGTTCCTGATTTTGGATGGATCTAAAAAAAATTCAAAAATTGGGCCGAGATACAAAATGTTGGTTGATCAAATGTTTTTGTTTCAGATTGATCGGTCTCTCCACAAAAAACAAACATTTTACAGAAATCATTGGCCCCACATCATTCTAAGAATACATCATTTCAGCAACATGCACCAATTCAAGCAAAACTTTGGACAATGTGTCTCAGGCAGGCCTAATTAAATCAATGCTGGTGACTTCAGCATTCTTTTCTGCTATGTACAGGATAACTCCTTTCTTCTGTGGTGATGTGAAGAATCAATATTGCAGTTTCTATTATCTGCGGGGTTATCCACGATTTTACTCATCTTATCCTTACAAAAATTGTGGATAATGAGTTGTGGTGTAACCTCTGGCACCCGCTGTTAACTCTGCGGATAATATGGTAGATTTGAGCAAAACAATCGCAGGTAATATGCAGAAGGGACACGTATCTGCTTCAAGGACATATGTCTGTCTCTATCTCCGTGTAAGCAACAGAGACGAATATACAGACACACACAGATACGAAGACAAAGATCCCCCATATAGCCTTAACAGACTTTTCTAGCAAAGTAATGTTAGCAAACACCTATGACGACCGACACGGCACACCAGGGGGTAGGTGGCCTGCACCACGCCCGACCACCTTTTTCTCCCTAATGGCAATGTTTGTGTCGACCTTGGAGAGGCCCATGACCGGTTCACATTTTCGTCACTGGTGTTGGCCGTGAGCAGGAATCTAGCTCGGGTCGCCGGGTTCGTAGTGCAGCGTGCGAACCGCACCCACACACACTATGATGGGTACACTATGGGTACAGTCACAGATAAACATGGATAACAGTAAGACATCGGGCAACGGATAAGAGGATATTTCACGGACCCTACAGTGTCCACGGGTAATAGGGCCGCGGATAAGAGGAATTATCCTGTGTCTGGTTGGACTGCAGGGCGGCTGTGTGGGCTGGGTTTGTGCGGAACCCGCGTAGCAAACAATGCCGCGACTGTCGGAAAGCCCCGAACTTTACCTGTGCGTCTGGTTTCCGTGCAGTGACTCAACGAGTTTCATCTAACCTATATAATTCATTTTTTGTCTGTCTGTCTGTCTGTTTGTCCGTCTGCGTACGCTCCCTTCCGGGGGATTTAGCTCTCGGACCGTGGGGTTCGCCGAGATTAAATTTTGCAGGTGGGCACGCCCGCGGTAAACTTAGGCATTTCCGAATTTTCGTCTCTAAACTTTAAATCGGACCGATTATCGATTTAGCGCGATTGCTCTTTATTTAGTTACATAATTATTTATTTATTTAATATTGCCGGCCGGCGCGGACCACGGCGGTTGCCCTGGCAACGGGTAGCAACAACTTCGCTATGGGGTGGACGCCATTTTTAATTCCCGTTACAAATATGCGCACGCATTAACACGCGACTCTGAGGTAAATTCATCAAAGTTTCACGTCCTCTTCACTCCCCTTCCACCCCAATGTGTGCAATTACTATTATAGGGTCGGTAGATAATAAAATTATAGCGATTAGACAGTGTTATTGTAGCGCGGGGGGGGGGGGGGGGCGTAACGGCCCCAGTACCCACCCTCAGCCGGGTGGGCAATCTAGGCGAGGCCGGAGGCTCTGCACGGTACTAGGCCTCGACACGCAAGTCTGTCAGGCGTCGACTTGTGGTATAAACTCGATATACCAGCGTTGCCCGGGGGAAAAATACATTTAAAATCTTCTGAAAACTTTAAAACATAACATCCCAATGAAAATACAGCTGTGTAATTACTTTAAAACTCTAAACCCGACCGCGCCAAGAATCGATTCTCTGAATCGCGAAAAGGAATCGAAGGTTGTAGATTCATTTAGAATCGCCTTATTTCCGTTTAATATAAGTTGGTTATAGAGTTGATATAAACTGCTACGAATGGGAAATATCCGGCGTTGACCGGGGCTAAAATATAATTAAAACTCCTGAAAACTTTAAAACATAACATAACAATGAAAATAAAACTCTGTAATTAAAAATGGAAACCTCCTATGCGCCAGGAATCGATTCTTTGAATCGCGCAAAGGAATCATCGAAGGTTGTAGATTCCTTTAGGATCGCGTAACATGTGGTGAGGGAGAGAGTGGTGAGGGAGAGAGTGGTGAGGGGGAGAGTGGTGAGGGAGAGAGTGGTGAGGGAGAGAGTGGTGAGGGAGAGAGTGGTGAGGGAGAGAGTGGTGAGGGAGAGAGTGGTGAGAGAGAGAGTGGTGAGGGGGAGAGTGGTGAGGGAGAGAGTGGTGAGGGGAGAGTGGTGAGGGGAGAGTGGTGAGGGGAGAGTGGTGGGAGAGTGGTGAGGGGGAGAGTGGTGGGAGAGTGGTGAGGGGAGAGAGTGGTGGGAGAGTGGTGAGGGAGAGAGTGGGGAGAGAGTGGTGAGTGGGGAGAGAGTGGGGAGAGAGTGGTGGGAGAGTGGTGAGGGGGAGAGTGGTGAGGGGGAGAATGGTGAGGGGGAGAGTGGTGAGGGGGAGAGTGGTGAGGGGAGAGTGGTGAGGGGAGAGTGGTGAGGGGGAGAGTAGTGAGGGGGAGAGTGGTGGTGGTGGGTGAGTGGTGAGGGTGAGGTTGAGTGGTGAGGGTGAGTGGTGATTGGTGAGGGTGAGGGTGAGTGGGGAGGGTGAGTGGCGGTTGTTAGTGGTGATTAGTGAGGGTGAGTGGTGAGGGTTAGTGGTGAGCATGAGTGGTGAGGGTTAGTGGTGAGCATGAGTGGTGAGGGTGAGTGTTGAGCGTGAGTGGTGAGGGTGAGTGGTGATTGTTGAGGGTGTGATTGGTGAGGATGAGTGGTGAGTNGTGAGGGTGAGTGGTGAGTGTGAGGGTGAGTGGTGAGGGTGAGTGGCGGTTGTGAGTGGTGATTAGTGAGGGGTGAGTGGTGAGGGTGAGCGTGAGTGGTGAGTGTGAGGGTGAGCAGTGAGGGTGAGCAGTGAGGGTGAGTGGTGATTGGTGAGGGTGTGATTGGTGAGGATGAGTGGTGAGTGGTCAGGGTGAGTGGTGAGGGTGAGTGGTGAGCGGTGAGGGTGAGTGAGGGTGAGTGGTGAGTGGTTAGGGTGAGTAGTGAGGGTGAGTGGTGAGCGTGAGTGGTGAGTGGTGAGNGTGACTGTGAGGGAGAGTGTGAGGTGAGTGTGAGTGGAGAGTGTGAGGGANAGTNGTGAGTGGAGGGTGAGTGTGAGGGTGAGTGGGAGGGTGAGTGGCGGTTGTTAGTGGTGATTAGTGAGGGATGAATGGTGAGGGTGAGCGTGAGTGGTGAGGTTGAGTGGTGAGCAGTGAGGGTGAGTGGTGATTGGTGAGGGTGTGATTGGTGAGCATGAGTGGTGAGGGTGAGTAGTGAGGGTGAGTGGTTGTTGTGAGGGTGAGTGGTTGTTGTGAGGGTGCGTGGTGAAGATGAGTGGTAAGAGTGAGTGGTGAGGGTGAGTGACGGTTGTGAGAGGTGATTAGTGAGTGGTGAGGGTTAGTGGTGAGGGTGAGTGGCGGTTGTGAGTGGTGATTAGTGAGGGGTGAGTGGTGAGGGTGAGCGTGAGTGGTGAGGGTGAGTGGTGAGGTGAGCGGTGAGGGTGAGCAGTGAGGGTGAGTGGTGATTGGTGAGGATGTGATTGGTGAGGATGAGTGGTGAGTAGTGAGGGTGAGTGGCGGTGATGAGTGGTGTTGAGTGAGTGGTGAGTGGTGAGGGTGAGCGTGAGTGGTGAGGGTGAGTGGTGAGGGTGAGGGTGAGCAGTGCGGGTGTGATTGGTGAGGGTGAGTGGTGAGTGAGTGGTGAGGGTGAGTGGTTGTTGTGAGGGTGAGTGGTGAGGATGAGTGGTGAGGGTGAGTGGCGGTTGTGAGTGGTGATGGTGAGTGGTGAGCGGTGAGGGGTGAGTGGTGAGGTGAGTGGTGAGGGTGAGTGGTGAGGGTGAGTGCGAGTGTGAGAGAGTGGTTAGTTTTGAGGGTGAGTGGTGAGGTTGAGTGGTGAGGTTAGTGGAGAGTGGTGATTGGTGAGGATGAATGGTGAGTAGTGAGGGTGAAGTTGAGTGGTGAGGGTGAGTGGTGGTTGTGACGGTGAGTGGTGAGGGTGAGTGGTGAGGGTGAGTGGTGAGGCTGAATGGTGAGGTGAATGGTGAGAGTGAGTGGTGAGTGGTGAGGAGAGTGGTGAGTGAGAGTGGTGAGGGTTAGTGGTGAGGGTTAGTGGTGAGAGTGAGTGGTGAGGGTGAGTGGTGATTGGTGAGTGGTGAGTGGTGAGTGGTGAGGGTGAGTGGTGAGGGAGATTGGTGAGGGAGGTTGGTGAGTGGTGAGTTGTGAGGGTGAATGTGAATAGTGAGTGGGAGTGGTGAGTGGTGAGGATGAGTGGTAAGGGTGAGTTGTGAGTGGTGAATGGTGAGGGTGAATGATGAGTACAGTCAATATGCACTGCTGTTATCATACCAGGTACCACCACCACAATATGTACTCCTCTCATCATAGCAGATACCACCACAGCAGTATGCACTGCTGTAATCATAGCAGGTTCCACCACAATATGCACTGCTGTCATCATAACAGGTACCAACACAGCAGTATGCACTGCTGTAGTGATAGCAGGTACGACCTCAGTCGGTATACACTGCTGTAGCGATAGTAGATACTGCTATCGAGTTGGTAGATACCGCTATAGTAAATACTAAAACAGTCAGTATATACCACTACAGTCAGTCAATACTGCTACAGTCAGTATATACTACTATACAGTCAGTACATATTGCTACGGTGAGTAGCTACTAGAGTCAGTAGATACTATTATAGAGTGAGTAGATACTGCTATAGATTTTGTAGTTACTACTATAGTCAGTGGATACAACTATAGAGTCAGCAGATACTATACAGTTAGTCGTTACGAGTATATAGTCGGTAGATACTACTGTAGGCCCAGTAAATACTATGGTCAGTAGTTATTACAGTCACTAAATACTACTACACAGTCAGTAGCTACTACTAGCTCAGTAGATACTACGGTACAGTCAGTAGATACTACTACAGAGTCAATAGATACCACTTCCTCTGTTGTATGTAAGGTGTTGTTAGTATATATACCTACGAGGGGTAAAGATATTTTTGAGGGGGGGGAGACCACAATTTTCGGAAACATTTTGACATCAACTATTTACCCCACACTTTCTACAACTTTTTGGACTTGTGAAAGCCTCTTATATATTTGTTCGTGGAAAAATGTACAAACAGCCCACCGGGCTTTGACAATACCTTAGTATCTGTGTATATATATGTAAGGTTTTTAAGAAAGATATTTTTCACCCGGGCAAAGCCGGGTACTTCCGCTAGTGCATTATAAATGCCCCCTGCGGAATGTACTCGCAGACAATAAAGAAGTTGCCCAGGTAAGTACCCATGGGCACTGCATGTGACATGGAGAAACCCCACGCAGATGAGGGGACAATCTCAAATCTCTGCACAGATGGATCAATCCACAAACTCAATACAGTTAGTGAACCAGATCTGTATTTGGAGTTTTCTTAGTGCTGCATTTCACAACCCTTGCAGTCTCTAATTCAGAACTGCAGGCAAGCGCTGTGGGTCACACATTCCGAGCGCTAACCAGGCTCCAAACTGCTTAGATTGTGAGATCCGACAAGATCACTCGTTGAAAGGTGATTGCTGGAGGCAAATCCCGATGAAAATGTTGCTGTTTAGCACAGAAGCGCAATGGGCCATTGGACTAAATAAGTATAACACATTTTTTATAGAAATGCTATTCAAATTATTTTTATAATTTGCTAGAACTCTCCATTACGTTCATAAGGAGTTTTCAATGGTAAGTGTGGTAGCAGGGGGCACTCAGGAGCGCATCAACTGCCTGAAAATCCGGCGTACACGAGGCTGCCTCATGTGGCTGCCGTGTTCATGACTGTGGTGTCGGTGTGCGAGTAAAATGGTTCACACCGTTCACTCGCGGGTTCACGTGCTCAAGGGCAACCCGACAGCCCGCGATGTTTGGTGTATTTATAAACCCACCGTGACGCCAGTGAATTACCTGAAAATCCAATTGTGATTGTTTATTCAAGTAACGCCACACAAATGAGACCATCATAGCACGATAATTATCGTGTTACTTCATCCACTCACTCCACTTCCTCCATAAATCATGTAATTATTATTAGTAGTAAGTATATCTAGATTTGAAGCTTTCGTGACTGCAACTATTCATACTCTTAGGTTTTTTCGGTAAAGTCACGTAGGTAAAAATAAATAATGAAAATAAATAATATTATTATTTCTATTATTTTTATAATTTCGGTAAAGTCACGTAGGTAAAAAAATAATAATAAAAATTATAAAATAATATTATATTATTTTTCGGTAAAATCACGTAGGTAAAATAATAATGAAAATATTATTTATTTTTACCTACGTGACTTTACCGAAAAATCCTAAGAGTAGAAGTAAATAATTAGGTCAATTCTGTTTCAGTTCACCTCGTATTCAAATCGTGCCGGTGGCGTCATGGGCTGGGAGTTTGAGTGGGACGAGGCCATCAGCTCGCGTCGCCTGAGAGCCCAGCAGGGTCCCAGCAGCGCCCTGCCGCGGTGCAGGCCACGTGGCCACCAGCCGCCTCTCTGTGGAACCTCCCTGCACCACTCACGCCTCACGCCGCGCCTGCTGCTTGACTCTGGGCACACCGACACGGACAAAGTGCCCCCTCCCGGGCAGTGCAGCAGCTCTGTTAGCCAATGTCACCCAGTTCGTGGGGATCACTCACGTATTTTTGTGGTCGACTCAGCCTCAAAATGAGTACCTGGTGCGGTGTGTAAACATCGCCACTAGGGAGACAAAGGCGGCCGGGCGTGGTGCTGGCCACCCACCCCCTCGTGTGCTGTGCCGGCCTTCACAGGTGCTCGCTAACAGGACTTGCCCCAACAGTCTGTTAAGGCTATACGGGGGATCTGTGTCTTGTGTGTATGTTGAACTTCTTTTGCACCGTACTTAACCAACCGTGCTAATCGGAGGTGAGTGGGAAGGACAACAAACTTAAAACAAAAAGTAGTTCTAAATAATATTCTTGGTTCTTTCGGTAAAGTCACGTAGATATAAAAATAATAATAAAGTTACAAAATAAATAAAAATAATAAAGGCACTAAATGTAGACTGTAGCCTGGTTATTAATGGGAGTGTACTGGCAGTCTATAATGTGGACTGTAGCAATGGTTATTAAGTTGGTGAGTGTACTGGCAGTCTATAATGTGGATTGTAGCAATGGTTATTAAGTTTGGTGAGTGTACTGACAGTCTTTAATGTAGACTGTAGCCTTAAAAAATCAACAAAGAGCCACAACGTTTCGATCGCAACACAAGCGGTCATATTCTTAGGTTTTTTCGGTAAAGTGACTTTACCAAAAAAACCTAAGAATATGAAACCTTGCAGTCACGAATGCTTCAAATCTAAAATTAATACACAAGCGGTCGTCATCAGGAAAAGGGGAGTTCTAAAGAAATTAGTTTTCAATTCAGATTTAAAAGTGCATAGCCCCAGTGGCTTCCTAATATCGGAAGGAAGAGCGTTCCAGACGGCCGCAGAAGCGCATCTGAAAGCGCGCGATGCGGTGACCGTCTTTGTTCGATGGCAGCCAAAGGCCGCTGCGAGGATGGCCGGAGTTGGCGTGATGGTGGTTTATGCCCCTAGACGAGATCACCAAGGTGGTGGTGGTGGTGGTGCTTCATTTGTGGCGAGCGCTTTACAAGGTGGCCACGAGCCTCACGCGACGCGGCTCAGCCCCAGCATGGACCCTGCACAGAAGTGGCACTCGCGGCACTCGCTGTGGTGCACGCGTTCGTGGCGATTGATGCAAGGACAATGAACACAATACAGTCCGTGTGTGGTCATGGTTTAGAAGCCACTTGTCTCTGACTAACAACAACAATAATATGACCTAGAAAGTATTTTTTTCATCTGTCTCTCTGTCTGTCTGCGCACGCCTTGCAACGCACTCAGCCCCGTGGACGAAAATGCGCTATTTGTTTTTACCCTCCGTCAAACGTAAACTAATAAAATCACATTTTGACTTAAAACTTTGGTGACTGCAGGAATTAATATTCTTGGTTATTTCGGTAAAGTCACGTAAATAAAAAATAAAATTACATTAAAATAAAATAATAAAAGCAAAAAACCCACAACGTTTCGATCGCAACACAAGCGGTCTTCATCGAAAGAACCAAGAATAATAAAATCACACTTTATAACAATTTACATTATTACGCTGATCGCGAACGCCAAAGCACGCATCTGCGCATGCGCGGGAATCCCGCCTCGTGGTTGCCCCTGGCAACGCACGCGCGGGAATCCCGCCTCGTGGTTGCCCTGGCAACGCACGCGGCGGCGTGAGGGAGCTTCCCTTGGCGTCAAAAAGGCGGGAAAACGACACAGAGGCACGACGCTGAGGTACATTCTGCACGTTTTTATGTCTTCATCTCCCCTCCCCACCTCAACGTGTGCAGTTACTACTACAGAATTATTACTGGCCAAGACTAATGAGAGAATCCATTGAAATTGAGAGAAATACAAATAACTTTAATCGCTCTGACAGCTACAGGCTTAGTGCGGCCTGGAAGCGTATTGTTAAATAAAATATATAACACAATTACAATTCCTTATAAGGGAAACAAATACCAATGAATAACAATTTAATGATTACCAATCTATATAATTACATACCCTCCCCCTCTCCGCTTCAAATCACTGCAGCTGAACGAGTTACACGATGACGTCACCGTGCTGCTGCTCTATTTAAGAGCGGGAGCAAGTGGAGGGCTTCGCCATTCTGGAGAATCGCCCGATGATGCTGGATGTGATTACCAGCGAAACGTCACAGTACTCCGATTGTAAATGATGTTGAGTCACTCTTCAACACACCGGTGGGCTAAAGCAGTGAACTATTTGTCCTTTGTAAACGTGACACATTTTTTAATGTTTGGCCGTGTCGGGTGGTGGAGAGTTACGACACATTTATAAATGACGTGATTTCACCCAAAAACCTTTATTATCAATAGATACTACTACAGAGACAGTAGGTACTGCTATAGAGTCAGCAGATACTACTGTAGAGTTAGATACTACTACAGAGACGGTAGATACTGCTATAGAGTCAGCATATACTACTGTAGAGTCAATAGATACTACTACAGAGACAGTAGATACCGCTATAGAGTCAGCATATACTACTGTAAAGTCAATAGATACTACTACAGAGTGAGCAGACACTGCAATAGAGTCACTAGACACCACTGACTCTATTGTGTGTAGCGTGTGTAGGTGTCTGTGCCTACAAAATACAAATTGGCTGGGGGGGGGGGGTAAAAAGATTTTTGGANGGGGGGGGGTCGACAATTTTGGCTTTTAGATCAACTATTTACCCCCCACTTTCTATGACTTTTTGATTCTGGACTTCTGCAAGCCTCTTTAATTTTGTTGACGGACAAACGGAACGCCGGGCTTTTACGATAGCTTAGTATTTGTCTACGAGCAGTAAATGTTATATCTTGACTTAAGGCTTTCGTGACTGCAGGAATTCATACTCTTCGGGTCTTTCGGTAAAATCACGTAGATCGATAAATAATAAAGAGTAAAAAAATCACGACGTTTCGATCGCAACACGAGCAATCGTCTTCAGGTGAAAATACAGCAGGAGAACTGCCTAAGCAGGAGAAATATTTCTCCTGCCTCGGCAGTTCTGCTGTATTTTTTCACCTGATGACGATTGCTTGTGTTGCGATCGAAACGTCGTGATTTTTAAAATTACTTATTATTATTTGTCTATCTACGTGACTTTATGTTTTTAAGATACATTTTGAAATATATTTTCCCCCGGGAAACGCCGGGTACTTCTGCTAGTATTCAATACAATGCTGCTGATGACGTTGCTACTGATTATCATTATGAAGTTGATAATGATCATTTTGGCGAAGGTGTTGATGATGAGGATAATGCGATGATGGTGATGACAGTAATTAGGATGCTGTTGATAGTTATGACAATGTTGCTGCTGATCATAATGCTGATTATAATTATAACGATATTGCTGCAGCTGATGTTGATAATTATGACGATGCTGCTAAATATGCTGCTTATGACAGTTTTTAAGATGTTACTGATGATAACTATGATACTGCTGATGACAGTCATCGCATTGCTGATGATGATCATTCTGAAAATGCTACCGAAGATGATCATTAAGAAGACGGTGATGATAATTTTGATGCTTATTATCATCCTGCTGATTATAATCGATTCGAGGTCACTGCGTGGACGATGCCCTCCTCGTGTTTCAGTTAAAGCGTCAAGGCGCAGCCCCGCAAGTGCTCGCTCGCACCGCTGCTCGTGGAAGGGGCTTCACTGGAGGCAGCTCGAGAGGGCGCCTGTTCGATTACTCCACGCTGACCAGATGCCCTGGAAGAGGTGAGCATACCCACACTTTACCCCACCGCACGCGACGAGACGATCAGAGACTGGATGCAGTCTACCCAGTAGTAACGCTGCTAAGAGAAGACACGTTTTGAAATTTATTTTCCCCCGGGGCAACGTCGGGTACTTCCTGCTCGTATAAAATAAACCCCGACAACAACAACAATAACCCTGAAGTCTCGTCTGGCGCGTTGGTGCTGCTGCTTGAGGAAGCGCCGCCGGCTGTGGCCACGACGCTTCTCGCCTTGGTCCTCGTGGTCAGCCTGACGATGTCTCACCACTCACACTCACCACTCACTCACTCACCACTCACACTTACCTAGCCCTTACCACTTACTCACACTCACCACTCACACTCACCTAGCCCTTACCACTTACTCACACTCACCACTCACACTCACTCACCACTCATACTTACCACTCACACTCACAACTCACACTCACAACTCATACTCACCATTCACACTCCTCTCACTCANTCACTCACCACTCACTCACCACTCACTCATACTCACACTTACCTAGCCCTTCCACTCACACAGCTCTCACCACTCACTCGCCTAGTCCTCACCACTCACACTCATCATACACCACTCATATAGCCCTCAGCACTCATGGTCAGCCTGATGATGTCTCACCACTCACACTCACTCACACCACTCACTCACCACTCACCGAGCCCTTACCACTCACACAGCCCTCACCACTCACACTCACCACTCACTCACCACTCACTACTCATCTTACACCACTCACCTAGCCTCATCACTTATCTTAAACTACTCACAAGATACGCACACTCATCACACCACTCACCTGAAATCAGTCAACACCCACCAGACATTGACACCACTCACTTAACACTCACTACCGGAAATCGCCTGTCACTCACCAGATACTATTCACCACTCACAAGATACTACACTCCTGACACCACTCACATGACATTCACCAGATACTATATTGAACCAAGTAGGCTTCAAAGCGATCCCTCATCGTGATTACCCATGCTCTATCCACTGATGAATAACAGCCTCTTAAAGCACTAACTTTCCAAATCAATTTAACAATGCACAGAGATGCACACCGCATGTACAAAGCCTCTCAGCCTCATCCAGACCATGAGCTCAGACATAACTTACATTTGTGACCATGTTGTATTTATAGACCACAACTTAAAACAATTCGAAAAATGGCCAACCATAGCGTAGAGGTCAGCCCTGTCCCTGCGTAAGGCTCCCAGGGGCATACGGCAGCATTGAAGACTGATGACTGCTCCACTGATGAGTACTCACAAAGACGAAGCCGGTCTACAGTTGTGTCTTTGTTTCACTGCTGCCTGTTGGTTGGCCATAATTTCTAAATGTTTCAGTTTGTGGTCTACTATAACTTGGCCACACTGCAGTTCTTTGTTCACATTAGCGAAGTGTTATGAACACAGCTAAACAGCTGAATATTGCATCAGACAAAACATTCACTGTGCGTCTATTAGTGACGCCACGTGCAGTGACAATCCCGAGTGTGGAGAGTAACCTCCAAAACACTGTCAGTGGGAATTTGGGCCTCTTAAGAGTCTTGAGTACAATCGACCCACACACCTGTACACAGGTACATGAGGGAGACCATGCAGCTTCACTGTGTATCTGTACCTACACACCTGTACACAGGTACACAGGGACCATGACCACACGCACGGTGCTGTTGGTTGGGCTGCAGGGCGGCTCTGTGTACGAGCGTCTCAGGAACCCGCGAGCGAACACACCGCCACTGTCGGAAAGCCCCGAACTTTACCTGCGTGCTTGGGTTCCGTATCCGGCACTGTACGGAACGCGTTACTTTGACCCTCACACCAGTCGTGGTGCTGTAAAGTCAGAATCTGTATTTATTTAGAGTGGAGGAATCCGATGAGCTTTGAAGCTCTTTCTCACAGATGTCCAGTAGGGGCGGGTCAGCAAAGTGAGCATGCCAGTGGGCACCCAGCCTCGTGTTGAACGGGTTCACGAATTTCCACTGCTGACTCAGAGCCACCAATGAAGATGAGCGTCACACCGTGCTGGTTGAGACGAGAGACAGTTGAAGTCGTTCACTTTGACTTGTCTTAGTTTGCCTCTCTCAGAATGTGAACGGAACTTTGAGAGCGCCCTATGCGGCACAATTGTTAGCTACACAATCACGGGTACGCAGACACAGGTCGTGATGCAAACAGCGAGCATCGTACTTGCTCCATTGTTACATCAACAGGGAACCCGTTCAAAACGTGAATAAAAACGTGACTGCATCCTTTTACGAACAATTTTTTGTAATTTACCGAAGAAAACCCAATCAGTAACAGGGAACCCGAAGTGTGATCCACACAAACTTGAGTTGCACATTACAGTATTCTTTATTTTAAAAAATCATCTCGAAAGACGTTTACCAATTTCAAAGTAAAAGTAATTATTTGAAAATTTAGTTATTAAATGCACTCACAACCCTTACACTGGATGATCCCTAATGAGCATCGATGTCATCTCTGTACAAACATGTATCTGCTGCTAAAATATAAAATATCCTGCACTGTGCAGTGTTAATACAGCCATCATTACTCCACACTACACACACCATGTACCACACAGTGTAAACACACCCAACTCACACCACACTACANACACCACACAGTGTAAACACACCCATCATCACACTACACACACCATGCACCATACACACAGTGTAAACACACCAGCATCACTCCACACTAGACACACCATGTACCATACACCACACAGTGTAAACACACCATCACACCACACTACACACACCATGTATCATACACCACACAGTGTAGACACACCCATCATCAAACCCAACAACTTCCTCAATGATGCTTCCTTAAAATAAAATATATAATAGGCGACGTTTCGGGCAATGTCCCTTCACTGCACAAACACCACCAGACCACGTGGCCAGCCCGGGTGCTGCCCCCGCCCCGCGTCCCAGCCTGGAAAGCCCTGGCAGGGAGCCAAGCGAAGTGAAACTCCCCGCCCCCCTCGCACCTCCCCGCATCGCTGGTCGAGTGAGGCTCACTCAGTGGTGAGGATAGAAGCGGAGAGCAAGCCAGAGCTCAGGAGAGAGTCGCCTGCAGAGGCAGGGACAGGAGCAGCAGGAGCCGCCGCTGCTGCTGCTGCGAGAGGTGAGAGAGCTCTGAGTAGTTCCAGGTCGGGGTGGACCGAATCGTCAAACCCGGTGACCGCTTGTGCGCTGCGCGACTTTGAGATCTGCGCCTGAATCGTTGGGGCAGGAAGAGCTCCACTGGCAATCTTAGCGTTGACATTCGGGAAGGTAACGCATCTCACACAACCAGTACCTCTCTCTCACAACCAGGACCTCTCTCTCACAACCAGGACCTCTCTCTCACAACCAGTACCTCTCACACACAACCAGTACCTCTCTCCCACAACCAGTACCTCTCTCACACAAACAGTACCTCTCTCACACACAACCAGTACCTCTCTCACACAACCAGTACCTCTCTCACAGCCTCGTATCGGTGATTACTCGCTCGTTGCTATTCTAGTGGTGATGTCGAAGTCAACACTGAAGCCAGGTGAGAGACGGGAGGGCTCAGAGCAGGGCGAGCTGGGGCAGTGCATGATTAGTTTAAAGGAAGTTAAATACTGTGTCCGGAGATGTAAACATTTGTGTTTTGTGACTTGCTACTGTACACACAGCCCTGAATCGTATCGAACCCTAACTCTGTCTAACCCTGACAATCACGCCATCTCTCACCCTAACTCTGTCTCTAACCCTGACCATCACACCATCTCTCACCCTAACTCTGTCTCGAGCCCTGACCATCACGCCATCTCTCACTCTAACTCTGTCTTTAACCCTGACCATCACACCATCTCTCACCCTAACTCTGTCTCTAAACCTGACCATCACTCCATCTCTCACCCTAACTCTGTGTTTAACCCTGACCATCACACCATCTCTCACCCTAACTCTGTCTCTAACCCTGACCATCACACCATCTCTCACCCTAACTCTGTCTCTAACCCTGACCATCACGCCATCTCTCACCCTAACTCTGTCTCTAACCCTGACCATCACGCCATCTCTCACCCTTACTCTGTGTCTAACCCTGACCATCACGCCATCTCTCACCCTTACTCTGTCTCTAACCCTGACCATCACGCCATCCCTCACCCTAACTCTGTGTCTAACCCTGACCATCACGCCATCTCTCACTCTAACTCTGTCTCTAACCCTGACCATTACACCATCCCTCACCCTAACTATGTCTCTAACCCTGACCATCACCATCTCTCACCCTAACTCTGTCTCTAACTCTGACCATCACGTCATCTCTCACCCTAACTCTGTCTCTAACCCTGACCATCACGCTATCTTTCACCCTAACTCTGTCTCTAACCCTGACCATCACGCCATCTCTCACCCTAACTGTATCTAACACCGTACCTATCCCCGTATCTTTCTGTATCTCCATCTCTAAGCCGCCTTCCTCAATGTAGAACCACACTGCAGTATGCAACCCTGACCCTGACTGGGACCCCGTGGAAGTGCGAGTCCCACTTTTCCACTGCTCAGTGTTTCTCGTGCCAGCACCACGCGCTCACTGCCGCCTGTGCCACCACGGCGACTCAGCGGTGTGCGAGCAGCAGGCACAGGGAAGGGGTTCGCGTGAAGTGACCCCGAGCCAGGGCGGTCTCCAGCCCCTCCTCGCTGGGAGCTGCTGCGCTTGTGTAGAGCGGCAGCAGCGCCTCTGTAGAGCGGCAGCAGCAGCGGCGCCTGTGTAGAGCGGCAGCAGCAGCGTCTCAAGTGGCTTTGTCTCTGCGTCACAGGGCGGCTAGCTCTGGCCGGGCTCCGCGCCGCTCCCGTGCTAGAGAATGCGCCTCGTCCTCTCGCTTCTCTCTCCGTCGCCAACGATCGGACAAATCGCCAGGGCGATGTCTCTCAGTCTTTTCACTAACACGGGGATCTGGCTCATAGTCTATGGGTGGTCATAGGTAGACAAAACTGCTGACAGTGCCGACTCAGTTAAAATACGTAGCGATTGTTAACCTCCTGGCCTTTATTTAACCTGTGAGACTCTTGCTTAGTAAGAGAGACCTGGGGTGTCTTTAGTTAGGTTACGGGGTGTTGTATATGATTGGTGATTTAGGCGAGATCACTGTAATGCCCACAGGAGTGCTGTGATGTTAACACGCAGTAGTTTCCTCTCTCGAATGGCGTCAGGGCTGGGTCTTTAACGTCCACGCGAGAGCCGACCGCGTGATTCAGTCGTTCCTGACACAAACGACCAAGCAGTGCAGGAATCGAACCGCGACCTCTTGAGACTGGGCTGACGATGCTCAGCCTGGGGTCGTCCCCAACCCGGACCCCGCCTTGCGCTACCTGCAGACGCTCTGAGCGGCTTGCTCCGTGCAGTGCGACTCGCCAGAGCGTTGTCATTGGGTGCATTTCACTACGGACGTTATACGTTTAATAATATACAACGATTGTGTGTCTGGGGTGTAGTTAAGTGTAATGGTGATTGTCTCGTATTCAAGACACAATCACAGAGACATAACTCGTCAAACGAGGGTCTTGCTGGCAAATCCTGAGCGAGCGTTCACGCGTGAGGGAGCAACCGGAAAACTTAGAGGGTATCACCTCGCATACGAGGGGCTACCACTCAGCATTCCTAGACAGTACAGGGCAGCAGCCTACTTGCTGTACTACCACGCAGTCCTGGTCACGTCATGGCCCCGCAGGCTCCGTGCCGTACGAGCCTCTATGGGTCCCAGCATGGGGAGCGCTCCGCCCTTGGGCTGTGTGGCTCCTCTCTGGGAGGCGTGCGGCCTCAGCAGAGTTCCCTCTCGGCCACTCCGCCACCCACTCCACATTTCTTTGCCGAGCTCTACGCAGAAACTGTTGGGCGAATGTAGAATCTGAGCGGTCCAACACAGCAGCAGCCTCTGTGCCTCCGAGTTGTGAGGCAGCACTGGGTGGCTGATGTGGTAGCCATGGTGCTAGAACACTGGACTGGCATAACCATGCTGTGGATGGGCGAGGGAGTGTGGCGTCTCTGATGTCCAAATGAGTTTTCTGTGGATCGATCTATTGGTGATTTGAGTCGGTGTGGAAAATTCTCTTTTTCTATAGTAGGGTCTTCGATGTAAAACGACAGTTTTGTTTAACATTTAAATTTAAGTAGCATTTGCCTTGGGAAATGTGCCTCACATTCCACACGCATGCGAGCTCATACCGTACAGCACCATTCCTGTGTCTCAACAGAGCAATCAACTAAACTCTGTGATATCTGCAGTGTATCGGCAATACTCTAACGGTGACTGTAGCAATTATGTTCACGTTGTCTTGATAATAGCGCAGCTGGCCAGGTGTCCCAGTGGGAGAGTGCGTGGCTCACATTCGGGAGGCTGCGTGTTCATCATCCATCTGGTGTTTATAAAATGAGTACTACTTTGTGGGGAATTCAATCACTAGATGTCCTCTGCATAGACTCGCCCCCGTCATTCTACCGTGACATTTTCAACACTGGCTAAGGGCTATACTCGGTGTATGAAAACCACCTCAATGCCCAGTTGAGCAGACAAATCACTGGAGGGTTGGCCTTCCATACAGTGAGAGAAAAAAGTATTTGATCCCCTGCTAATTTTGTACGTTTGCCCACTGACAAAGAAATGATCAGTCTATAATTTTAATGGTAGGTTTATTTGAACAGTGAGAGACAGAATAACAACAAGAAAATCCAGAAAAACGCATGTCAAAATGTAATAAATTGATTTGCATTTTAATGAAGGAAATAAGTATTTGACCCCTCTGCAAAACATGACTTAGTACTTGGTGGCAAAACCCTTGTTGGCAATCACAGAGGTCAGACATTTCTTGTAGTTGGCCACCAGGTTTGCACACATCTCAGGAGGGATTTTGTCCCACTCCTCTTTGCAGATCTTCTCCAAGTCATTAAGGTTTTGAGGCTGACGTTTGGCAACTCGAACCTTCAGCTCCCTCCACAGATTTTCTATGGGATTAAGGTCTGGAGACTGGCTAGGCCACTCCAGGACCTTAATGTGCTTCTTCTTGAGCTACTCCTTTGTTGCCTTGGCCGTGTGTTTTGGGTCATTGTCATGCTGGAATACCCATCCACGGCCCATTTTCAATGCCTTGGCTGAGGGAAGGAGGTTCTCACCCAAGATTTTACGGTACATGGCCCCGTCCATCGTCCCTTTGATGCGGTGAAGTTGTCCTGTCCCCTTAGCACCCCAAAGCATAATGTTTCCACCTCCATATTTGATAGTGGGGATGGTGTTCTTGGGGTCATAGGCAGCATTCCTCCTACTCCAAACACGGCGAGTTGAGTCGATGCCAAAGAGCTCCATTTTGGTCTCATCTGACTACGACACTTTCACCCAGTTGTCCTCTGAATCATTCAGATGTTCATTGGCAAACTTCAGACGGGCATGTATATGTGCTTTGTTGAGCAGGGGGACCTTGCGGGCGCTGCAGGATTTCAGTTTTTCACGGCGTAGTGTGTTACCAACTTTTTTCTTGGTGACTATGGTCCAAGCTGCCTTGAGATCATTGACAAGATCTTCCCGTGTAGTTCTGGGCTGATTCCTCACCGTTCTCAT
Organism: Lethenteron camtschaticum; assembly: GCA_018977245.1. NCBI lineage: Eukaryota > Metazoa > Chordata > Hyperoartia > Petromyzontiformes > Petromyzontidae > Lethenteron > Lethenteron camtschaticum. The sequence goes on from WFAB01001598.1 coordinate 71,620, forward strand.
GATCATTGCAACTCCACGAGGTGAGATCTTGCATGGAACCCCAGGCCAAGGGAGATTGACAGTTCTTTTGTGTTTCTTCCATTTCCGAATAATCACACCAACTGTTGTCACCTTCTCACCAAGTTGCTTGGCGATGGTCTTGGGGAAGGGGATGGACAATGAAAGTTTATTGCAAAGTCCCTCTGCCATGAAAATTGAAGAAGGGGTCACTGCTGGGAGCTGGGCCCTCGATCCTGGTTCGAGAGGGGATGGAACTTCAAAGTCAGACTCGAATATTGAATGCATTGATAACTGACAAGAGATATCTGCCGTGGGAGACGATCGGTGTCACTGACCCCAACCACGGTGTTGCCTCTAATCCCAAACCCAACGCTGATCCCAGCCTCTTGTAGACTACTGAGATGCCACATGGGTAGCAGGTGCTACCAGTCTCAATTGTGCTTTGGATGACGCTGACTCCAATATTAGATGAAGTATTCACATCACTGGTGAGTGTTTAACTCACAACACAAACATCGCAGCACAGCGCATAGAGCCACGTGCGAGGTCGGGGGGAGCGTGGTCCCCGTGCTGAGCGCGGCATGGGGGTCCCGAGGAATGGAGGCGGCGCTACGGCTTGGAGAGTTCTCCGCGGATTCACGCGGCGGCTCTCGCGGTCCCTGCGTCGACATCGCCGCGGGTATAGCGCTGAGCACGTCCACCACCGAGCCGCGTCTCTGAGCGCCATTGGCTGAGTTCTGCCTCCTGTCGGTGGTGAACTCTGTGTGTGTCTCTGCAGCTCCCGAGCGCCCCCTGCTGCGAGGGGAGTTTGAGAAGCTGACGCCACTCGGGAGCCGGCCCCGCTGCAAGTGAATTCCACTGACGATCACTCGCACTGGGTACCCGGCATTGGCTTAGTGGAGCACATCCTGCTGATGAGGCTCAGTGCAGGTGAAACCAGTCAAGGGTTCCCTGAGTTATTTAACAAACCCTGCACCTGGTAATTGATTTAGTCACATCACCTGTCACTTTTCAGGGCAGAGCTTGGCCATTGTCACCGTTTTACTACATTTCACAGCAGCTACCATGTGTCCCATGGTGTTTGTTAATGTATATTTCCCCTAGCATCACGTTACCCAGTGGCATTTGTTTACGGAAAGACCCTGCAACTAAGATGCGGTGAAAGTGAACCCTGTCATGACTGGACTTGTCTCAGTGAACCCCACAGGGATACAATTGCTGAGAGACCAGTGGTTGATGAATGAATTTCACGCGACTTCCACACAAAACACCAGATACATTTACAATTTATAGATAAATAAAGCATGTTAGTTGAGTGGACATCATCCCACATAGCCACAGAGCCATTTGCAGCCTCCTCCTCCTGCATGTGCAGGGCAACCAGTCTGCCCGGCACGCCCTGATGCACTTTACAGCCAAATACGATGTGCGCAATGGTCTCCTGCTCCCTGGATTCACACAGTGGGCTGTTATGTATGCCTCATCGTTGTTCGGAAGCACCACACACTCCCTGGTCACACCGGACGTGGTTTAACTGCACCCATTGGCGCCTTGGAAGGTTGAAGCCAGGCATCTGCATGGATGGATCGCTTATGAGGTCCTTGTTCAGCTTTTTAACGGCTCTCCATTCATCGCTCCAGGCAATGCGGGTATCCCATATACTCCACTCTTTGGACTGTGGTATTGCCCACACTGGGTGTCGGGACTTCAGGTGCATGGGTGGTGGCTTGAAATGTGAACATGAAGGGGCAACTCCAGTACTTTGTGCAGCATCCTGGCCACTGCAGCTTGGCGGAAAATTGTTGGCGGTGGGATGTTGCACAGCACAGGCAGCCACAACCATTCTCATGGTGACATTTAGCTGAATGTCCACCAATTTGGTAAACTGATCAAGTCCATAAGGGTGCACAGGATTCCGCTGCAGAGTAGCACAGAGACAGGCCCGCCTTACGTAGTGACCAGGCATCAGCGCCCCACGTTGAGCCAGCCAGCCGGGCCAGCAGACAGTTCTGTAAGCACAACTTGGCAGCAGTTTCTCAAGGTGAGAACGGTGCGGTTGCAGCTTCTGTCCAACGTCACTCTAAGGATCATGTCTTATTAAGTGGCCATTTAGGTGCACTTTGAGCACATAGGTGGCCCTGGCATTGTGAAGGTGAAACACACTGCAAACTGTTTTGCTTGTGCTTGGCCTGACACGCTAACTGCTGCAGTAGTTTGTTACCATGGCCAGGTCGTTGTTTAGGTTATTGTCCAAGCTTGGGTTGTGATGCAGATGTCGTCTGCATAGACAAATCGGCGTTATTTTATAGTAGGCAAGTCGTTGATGTAAATGGTGAAAAGTGTTGGGGCAAGAACAGACCCCGAGGCAGTATTTTTTTTTGCAAGGAGCTGACCTTGTTGTTCATGTACACTTTTAAGGAGCGATTTTTGAACTCGATGGTGTTCACTTTTGAGTGTGGTAGAACTCGTGACAGCTTTAGCAGAAGTCTAGTAAACCAGACTGTGTCACATGCTGCTGTGAGGTCCAGAAACACAGCATCTGTTTTGAGACGTTGCTGGAAGCCATTTTCAACATACGTGGTCAGTACTAAGGCCTGGTCACAGGTACTTTGGCCACGACGAAAACCAGCCGGGTCGATGCTCAAGATATTGTTGACAGCAAGTGATATGCGTTCCAGCACAAATCGCTCCAAAAGCTTTAAGCACACACTCAGAAGGGATATGGCCAGTAACTAGCAGGACATTTGGGCCTTCCCTATCTTTGGGAGTGGGATGACTTTGGCCCTTCTCCAAATTTTGGGCAGTGTTTTTATATGATTCGGGTGAAGAAACTTGCTAGCCAGTCCTGTGCATGGGATCCAAGTGTTTTAGTTTTCAGGGGATATTTTGTCTAGAACAGGAGCTTTGCCAGGTTTCAGTTGTTGAAGTGCTGAATGCACTTCAGCAGTAGTCAAATGCTGGTGATTGTGTTTTGTTTCACTATGCAGGTATTTCCGCCACTCATGGTATATACAATGTGCCTTGACCCGACTGGTCTTAGCGACCTGTACCAGGTGACTCGCAACTTGATTAGATGTAACCAGTGGGTGCTTGCATGTTGGAGGTTGCTGGGCACCACCGAGCTTGCGAACAAGTGTCCAGGCCCTTCTGCTTGACTTAGAGAAGCCTGTACTGGTTACTAATTCTTCCCAGTGAGCACGCCACACAATCTCGAGGCGGTCAATAATATGAGTCGCCAGACTGCTCATATTGTCGAAGTAACTCAGCACACTCAGCATCAAGACACGGGTATAGTGCATAAACACCACGTGGTATGGTCTTTGTAGCTGATTATGCATCATATATGGATGTACTGGATGCAGATGATACTGAGTGGAAGTTACAGCTTGGTTCTAAGGTCCTCGTGATGATTTGTAGCTGAAGTCCGTTGTGGATTAATGATGGGCGGTGCTGACTCCTGGCGAAGTTCTGAACAATGCATGACTCTGGCATTTGATGGCCGTGAGTTGCACTGACCCAACAGAGGTCCAGTGAATAGTCCCGTTTCCACCTGGCTGAGTGGAAGGTGCCACACTGTTTAGGGTTGTGTACCAATTGAAATCGCACTGTGATGCCCACTCCACAAGCACCTCGCCATTGTCATTAGACACTGCATATCCCCACTCTGTAGGGTGGCTGTTAAAATCTTCAACGTATATTGCAGGATGCTGAAACCTGGGTAGACTGAATGGTATATTCCATGTGTCATTTGGTGGTAAATATATATTGCAGACCAGTGGCGGCTCCTGCAAAATCTCTCAGGGGGGGCAAATGTCTGGATGATTGATAAGGTCCACCCATGCAATGGATAAATTAACAGCTTAAGCATGTAAAGGCAACTTCACTTCCTTAATATTAATGCAAAATAAAGTGACTCTTACAATAAATCTTGTTTGTTTCTATACTCACTATTATTACAATCCACTCAGTTTCTTTATTAAAGATTCCACTAGGTGGCGACAAATAATATTGTTGGATGAAACGTGCTTACGTATGATGATGTAAGCACGTTAGTGCGAGCCCTCCCGGAAGCCATAGAGAATGCATTGCAGCTCCCGCCGTTCGAAAAAAAACATCTTTGAATGTAAGTTTATGGGAACACTCTGAGCGATTCTCAGCTGGAGTGAAATCGCCCAAAAAGAGGCGGTACTCCACAGAACGTAGCATGACGCTGATTGGACTATATCCAGAGGCACAGTAACAGCTCGCGAAACTCTGTGGTTGAATGACATTGGTGGTGCGTCGCCCAATCGCCCTAATGAAGAAACCGCCCTGTTGCAGACAGTATAAGTGCCAATGCGCACAGCATCGCAGACAACAGAGAGTGGCAGCGGCTCGACATCAAGCATTTTACAGTTTACGTACATTGCACAGCCATATTTTGGGTGAAGTGAGTAACAGATAAGGTCATGAATTTTGATTTAAAGCTTTCATGACTGCAGGGATTCATATTCTTGGTTCTTTCGGTAAAGTCACGTAGAAGGGAAATAATAAAATAATATAAATATAAAACAATAACAATTTTATTGTTTTATATTTATGTAATGCAGGCGTAAACGGCCTCGCGGATATGACGTCACGGGGGAGGAGTTAAGTCACGTGGGAGAGAGGGATGAGGTCTTAAGGGAGAGATACCGGAAGAGACGGGAGAGAGTTGGAGACAGAGATAGAGTGAGGCCACGCAGGGCAGAGAGGTTGGAGAGTGGCGAGATCGCCACACACACAGAGTAAGACTCGGCACCGTCGGCCAGCGGTGACCGAGCACGGAGGAACGGGGAGCAGCGGTGAGGCTGCAGTGAGGGCAGCCGGAGGCCTGCACGAGGATATCAGCAGCGGAGCTGCATCGGGAGCGTCGGCAGCATCGAGCTGCCAAGCGGAGAGTCTCGGAGAGAGAGCCGTGTGGGACAAGTGTAAAGAACCCGAATAAAGGACAACGGAGACAGACACAGTGATCGAGTCCTTTATTACACTGGTGTCAGAAGTGAAACGGCATGTCAAAACAACTAAGAAAAAAGAATATTCCTGCGCCATCATCTGCTACATCATCCGACGACGACGACCTTCCTCAGGAGGTGGACCTGCCTGCGATGGAGGAGGAGATCCGTGCTGGAACGAGTGCGGGTCCGGGAGTCCAAGATGTCGCCGCGTCGGTGGACCCGTCTGCACCGGAGGACGCGGACTTGCGATGGAGACAGATGGCGGCGCAGCTGGAGACACTGAAAATCGTGCTGGCGCAATTGTGTGAGCTCGTCACGCCGAGGACGGCGTTGGGGAGAGCCGATGGTGGTCCGCAGGCCGCCGCCTTGCCTTCGCAGACGGCGCCATCGGCCACGCGGCACGAGGACGCCATCTTGGGCGTGGCAGGAGAAGAACGGCGGGAAGCCGCCATTTTGCGCTCTCCGCGGCGGGAGGCCGCCATCTTGACCACGTTGCGATGCGACGCCATTTTGAATATGCCGCCTGATGAGTCATCGGCTGAGGACGGCGCAACTAGGAGTCGCAGTCGTCATCTCACAACCGTTAAAGAATTCTCCATCGGTGGCGATTGGAGTGCTTTCGCCTGCAGATTTTTGGTGGCGGTACGCTCTGCAAGGTGGACTGACGCTGAGGCATTGGAGGTTCTACCGACTCTTCTCGACGACGAGTCGGTGAGATTCTTCCGTTCTATAAAGGCCGAGAAGAAGAAAACATTGAGGGGAGTTTTCGACGAGATGGCAGATGCATATGAGCCACCGGATGATGCTCATCGCCGGTTTGTTCAATGCCAGCGAGCACCCGAGGAGTCGCCGGTGGCATACAGGGGTGCAGTATTGGAGTTGGCCATGGCCGCGTACCCGGAGACGGAGCCTGACCTGCTCGAACCTCTCATTTTGGGTAAGATGCTCGAGCTGTCCCGGGATTTGGAGATCCCTATGCCGGTGTGTGGCCACGAAAAGCTGACATCCCGGGCGGCCGCTAAATGTCTGGATGCCCAGTTCAACCTGCGCCGTTGGAAACAAGTCACGGCGTGGATGGGGGGGCCCATCGTCGAAGGAGGCGCCGCAGGTTGGAACCCAAGAAGGCGGTGTATGTTCCTGACGGGGGGGGCCCGCAAGAGCTGACAGCCGCCTCTGCTCCGTGGTCGGGCCGCAGTAGGCCGGGGCCGCGATCTGCGCCGCCGGCACGGGAGCGTCGGGACGGGGGCCTGCGGCGCGGCGCAACGACATCGACTGCTTCCGCTGCGGTCGCAAGGGCCATTACGCCAGGGACTGCTGGGCCCGTATTCCAGGTCCGCCCCAGCAGGAGGCCTCGACAGCGGACGCGCCACGGAAGGATCCTCCAGGACAGGCAAGTCGGTGCGCACCAGACACCCGGCAAGGCTTGACACCTCACTCATCACCGTTGTCGTGCGATCCGGGTGTTGTTAATTACGGGAGGCCATCGACTGGGCCATGTCGCTCGGTTACGCAGTGGCGTAAATTGGCACGGCGGGTCGTCGCGGCCGCTACCGGCTCGTCCACCGTACCTGGTTGTATACAAGGGGTAGACGTGCGTATTTTAGTGGATTCCGGAGCATCCGCGACCATTATATCGGATGTAATTTTCCATCTGTTGGGCATCCCACCAGAGGCCGTGCGTCCGGTTTACGCTTCCTGCATCGCTGCGAACGGGGGTAGTATGGGCATTGTGGGCCAGGTGGACGCTAAAATATCTATCGGGGGAGTGTCGGCCTCGGGAATTGTGTTAATTTCGAGGTCCCTTGCAGTTCCTTGTTTGTTGGGAACTGATTTTCTGGCCAAAATGCCCATTCTGATTAAAATTAATGAAAACTGCATTGAATTACCGGGGGTGGGCGTAAAATTACATTTCTGCCATCGCCCTGGGGGCGACCTGCTTCGATCGCCCAGGTGCAGGCGCTGTCCGAGGTATCTGTTGATATTCCACCTGGCTCACAGATGCTTATCCCCTTGCGATATCGGAAGCCTGTGCCTGGTCGTCAAGGTGCAATTGGGGTTTTGTTGTCACCGTCCGCCACCATAACGGGCGGATCGGTGCTCGTCGGGGCGCAAACTATTGTCCGGACGGACCAGCAGCCATTTTTGCAGGTGCTTAACGCAAGTACCGAAAATGTGTGTGTGCCGGCTGGTACGGTTGTGGCACATGCCACTACGGCGTTTACGGCACAGGATTATCTGGGCAGCCAGGTCATGGTTGGTGGTGTTTCAGGCCCTGGGGCTGCAGATAATCGCTGGATCGCCGAATTGTGTGGGGAAAATCCTTCCCTTTCCGGGGAACAACGTTGTGCGATTCGTAAATTATTATTGAGTTATTCTGATGTGTTTAGCTCCGACGATTTGGATTTGGGTCGCACCTCGTTGCTTTACCATCATATTGACACAGGGGACGCTGCCCCTATTCGGTTAAACTCACATCGGATGAGTCCAGCTGAGCGAGATCACGTTCGAGGGGCAGTGGATGACATGTTGGCTGCGGACATAATATCTCCATCTAACAGCCCATGGGGCGCGCCTGTTGTTTTGGTTAAGAAGAAAGACGGCAAATTGCGATTTTGTGTAGATTTCTGGAAATTGAATAAAGTGTCGGTGGCAGATGCGTACCCCCTGCCGCGTATGGACGACTCCCTCGATGCCTTGTCGGGGCGAAGTTCTTTTCAACGCTAGATCTCTCTTCGGATTCTGGCAGCTTCCCCTTGACGCGTCCTCGCGGGAGAAGACTGCTTTCTGTACGCCGCAGGGGTTATTCCAATTTAATTGTCTTCCGATGGGCTTGAATGCTGCCCCTGCCACATTTCAAAGGTTGATGGAGCTGGTATTAACGGGCTTGCAGTGGGAGACATGTCTGATATATTTAGACGATATTATCGTCTTCAGCCGCACATTTGACGATCATTTATTGCGGTTGGAGGCTGTGTTCACCAGGATGCGTTCCGCTAATTTGAAATTTAAGCCTAAGAAATGTCACCTACTGCAACATTCCGTGCGTTACTTGGGGCACATCGTTAGTGCGGACAGGGTGGCCACGGATCCGGACAAAACAGCGTGCGTCCGTGACTGGCCAACCCTGGCCACGGTGGGGGATGTGCGTCGGTTTTTGGGGTTTGCCTCATATTATCGGAGGTTCCGAATTTTGCGACGATCGCGAGGCCCTTGCACCTCCTTACGGGTAAAGGACGTAAATTTGCTTGGGGACCGCCAGAGGAGGCGGCGTTTCAAGGCCTGCGCGATCTATTGGCTATGGCGCCGACGTTGGATTATCCAGATTTTGATCACCCCTTCATTCTGGATACGGACGCGAGTGACACGGGCATTGGGGCCGTGTTGTCTCAGTCCAAAGGTGGTGTGGAGCGAGTGGTGGCGTACGGTAGCCGGGTTTTGTCTCCTGCAGAAACCCGCTACTGCGTCACTCGCAGGGAACTTTTGGCTATTGTTTTTTTTCTCCGCCAATTTCGACCGTATCTCTACGGTCGTTCGTTTATTGTACGCACGGATCATGCGGCCTTGCAGTATGCTCTTAAGATGGACCAACCATCCGGCCAGTTGGCGCGGTGGTTGGACACGCTGCAAGAATTTTCCTTCCAAATCCACCATCGGAAGGGGGTGCGTCACGCGAATGCGGACGCGCTTTCTAGGTTGCCACAGCGATCCCCTTGCGCGTGCGCGTCTGGGATGCATAGATGTGCCCCGATTCGGCATCCCCTCAGCCTGTTGCGTTGGCAGTCGAAGTGCCTGAAGCTCCAATTGAGCCGGGACCGGCTGATGGGGGACCGGCTGATGGCATTTTGAATCTCCCGAGGGCTGTGTGGATTCGGGAACAAATGTTGGACAATTCATTGGTGACTTTACGGAAGCGGCCTGCGAAGGAGAGTGGGGGACCGGGTACGGGGGGTGTGCCGGAAACCGCTCTCCGCGATGGTCTGCTGATGTGGAGGGAAGGGTTGCAGGAACGCTGGCGTCTGGTTGTACCGGCATCTTTGCGGTACGAATTGATTAGGACTCTGCATTGCGACACGCTCTTACATCTGGGGCCGCAGAAGACCCTATTGACGCTGCAGCGAGATTACTATTGGCACGGCATGACGACAGATGTCGTCGGTCACGTTCGCGCGTGTCCCGATTGTGCCCGCCGGAAGCCACCTAAACATCCATATGTGCCGCCGATACAGTCTATTCAGGTGTCTCGAGTTAATGAATTGGTGGCGTTAGATATTTTGGGACCCTTCCCGCCATCCGCTAAGGGTAATAAATACTTGCTAGTTGGTGTGGAGTACCTCTCCCGCTGGCCGATGGCCTGGCCTTGCCCGACCAGTCAGCGGTGTCCATTACAGACGACTTTCTATTTGGGTACGTTATGGACAAGGGGGCGCCGGAGAGGCTCCTCACGGATCAGGACCGGAATTTTTCTCCTAAATTGTTGGGGAAGTGTGTGCGGCTCTCGGAACTAAGAAAATACGGACATCTCCCTACCACCCACAAACGGATGGTATGGTCGAACGGCTAAATCGGACTTTGTCCACCATGTTGTGTCACACGGTGAGTGAAAAACAATCAGATTGGGATTTGCATATCCCTGGGTACTTTCGGCATACCGGATGACGCCGCATGCGGCTACAGGATATTCGCCGTTTTTTCTTATGTACGGTCGCGAGAACGTGCCGCCGATGGATGTGCAGTTGGGAACTGGAGTGAGGGGACCCGCTAAACCTCTTCCTGATTATATTCGGGACACCGTTCGCCGTGTTACTGAGGCGCGGGAGGGGGCCCGCATGGCTATGGCCAAAGCCCAGGCCCGGAACGAGCGGTGTGCTCGACGCTCTAAGGGGGAGTGCCCCTGGAAGGTGGGGGACCTGGCCTGGCTCCATTGCCCACAGGTGCGGCCGGGTACCTCTCCTAAATTACATAAACCATGGCAGGGGCCGGTTCGCCTCATCGAGGTTCCCAACCCACAGTCGGCGCGTGTTCAGTTTGGATCTCGGCGTTGGTTCGTTCACACGTCTCGCTTGAAACCATATGTGGCCCCTCGACCTGATGCGTCATCTCCTGATGTTGCCTTGCCGGGGTCTGTTGCTGCCGACTCACCGTTGCCTGTGCCTGTTGACCTTGCAAGAGCGCCTGTCGTGCCTTTTACAGACAAGCCGGCCGTGACGCCGCAGGAGACAGGAGGCTCTGCTCGGGGTGTGCCTACCACGGCTGCGGGAACTCCGAGCCCCGCAGCCCTTCCGACCCCGCCGCAGACACGATTACGGGACACCTCTGACGCTGGGCCTTCAGGGATACGGGACCGGGACGTTGGCGGGCCTCCAATAGCGACAGGAGGACTTTATCCTGTCGCTCCTAAAACCCCGTCACGTTCCCGGTCTGCTGGAGGGCCGCCGCCCGTCCGGGACGGGCCGGCGACCCGCACGCGGTCGAAATCTCTTACGTTTTGTTGAATGTTACTGTTGTGTTCTTGTTTTATTGTTATATTTATTGTATGCTTCGTTGTCCTTGCATGTGTGATGGTTGTGTTCGCTCGCATTACTGGTTGTCGTTATTGTTCAGCCGAGGTCGGCTGGTTTTCTCTACGGGGGAGGGTGGTGTAATGCGGGCGTAAACGGCCTCGCGGATATGACGTCACGGGGGGAGGAGTTAGGTTACGTGGGAGAGAGGGATAAGGTCTTAAGGGAGAGATACCGGAAGAGACGGGAGAGAGTTGGAGACAGAGATAGAGTGAGGCCACGCAGGGCAGAGAGGTTGGAGAGTGGCAAGATCGCCACACACACAGAGTAAGACTCGGCACCGTCGGCCAGCGGTGACCGAGCACGGAGGAACGGGGAGCAGCGGTGAGGCTGCAGTGAGGGCAGCCGGAGGCCTGCACGAGGATATCAGCAGCGGAGCTGCATCGGGAGCGTCGGCAGCATCGAGCTGCCAAGCGGAGAGTCTCGGAGAGAGAGCCGTGTGGGACAAGTGTAAAGAACCCGAATAAAGGACAACGGAGACAGACACAGTGATCGAGTCCTTTATTACATTTATATTATTTTATTGGACCAGCTCTTTTCCCTTTCACATATATTTGAGGGGTCATGGGAGTATGCTTTTCCAGTCTACGTCTGTTTTGTATACTCGGAAAAAGCATATGATCGTGTTCCCCACAATGTTTTATGGGAGGTGCTGCAACAATATCATGTACCGGTGCCGCTTTTGTGCATTATCCGGTCCCTATATTCCTGGAGTGAGAGCTGTGTCCGTATTCTTGGTGTTAAATCAAAGTCGTTCACTGTGGGTGTTGGACTCCGCCAAGGGTGCATCATATCTCCACTCCTGTTTGTGATTTTGATGGAAAGAAAATCAAGGCACAGCCGAGGTATGGAGAGTATCCAGTATGACGTTGTTCTCTTTGCCTCATCAGTCTATAAACTCCAGCATGCACTTGAACGGTTTGATGCTGAGCCTGAAGCGGCTGGGATGAGGATCAGCACCTTCAAATCCGAGGTCATGGTTAACTCCCAAGAGACAATGAAATGCTCTTTCCAGGTGAGTTGGGACCAGCAGCCCTTGGTGGAGGAGTTTAAGTACCTGGGGTCTCTTTCACGAGTGATGGTAAGTGGGAGTGGGAGGTCAGCCGGCAGATTGGTGTGGCGTCCGTGCAGTGTTGCGGGCACTGTACCGTTCCGTGGTAGTGAAGGAGGGGGAGCTGAGTTCTCGAACAAAGCTCTCGGTGTACAGGTTGATCTACATTCCCACCCTCACCTATGGTCATGAGCATTGGGTAATGGCCGAAAGGATGATATCGCGGGTACAAGGGGCTGAAATGAGGTTTCTACGCAGGGTTGCTGGGCTCATTTTACATGATCGGTTGAGGAACTCAGTAATCCAGGAAAGCCTCAGAGTTAAGCCACTGCACCTCCTGATCGAGAGGAGCGAGTTGAGATGGTTCGGGCACCTTATAAGGATGCCCTCCAATAGACTCTCCCTGAACCTCTACCAAAAACCCCGGGCCGGCCCAGGACATGCTAGTGGGACAATGTCGCTCAGCTGGCCTGGGAACACCTGAAAATTCCCCAGGAAGAGCTAGAGTTTGTCGCTAGGGAAAGGGAGGTCTTGACTGCCCTACTCAACATGCTTCCGCCGCGACCAGGACAAGCAGATTGAGAAACGAACGAACAAGGAGCGCTGGCCCCACAGCCCTGGAGCCTAAGGCCTGGGCGGGAGTTACAACTGGTGTGACTATAGCTTTGGTTTCCCTAGACATGACTAACATGACTGGGTACTTGCGGGGGACACGACGAGGATGTACCTGCATATGATGAATGAGGTGGTCTCTTATTGCACCCACTAAACCCCGTGCCTCTTCATTTTATTGTGATACATAGGTCACAGGGTTTTTATATTAACATAGCTTAATATGTTTAACAACTCCCACTGCTTCCTCACAAGTTGCTGTAATCTGAGAAGTAATTTGCGATCATTGTGGAGAATAGTGCCCACAACTCACTGCGATTATTTAACTAAATGTTATACCATTTATGGGAACTTTCTACTCTCCTGTCCCTACATCTATCCTATCACAACCATATATCCTTCCACTAAGCTCCATATCTGTTCCCACAGCTGTACCTTCCCATCCCTCACAGCGCTGTCTCTATCCCAAGCTCCATCTTTGTTCCTACAGCTTTTCTCCTCACTAAACTCTGTCTCTGTTCCCAAAGCTGTACGTCCCTTCCTCACTGAGCTCCATCTGTGTTCCAACATCTGTTCCACCCCCTCCCTCACTGATCTCCATATCTGTTCCGACAGCTGTTCTTCAACTTCCGTCATTGATCTCCATCTGTTATCACAGCTATTCCTCCCTCACTGAGCTCCCTCTCTGTGATCATAACTGTTCCAACATCATTGCTCTCCCTATCTGTTCCCACAGCTATTACTCCCTTACTGAGCTCCGTCTTTGTTCCTACAGCTGTTCATCCCTCGCTGAGCTCCCTCTCTGTTCCCACAGCGCTGTGACGTGGGAGCGGTTCCACCATTGACGGTGACGCCGCAAGCTCAGCACGTGGAGCCATGGCTGCAGGTTCGTGCAGCAGCCGGGACCCGGGGCCACACAAACCCTGACCTCAGCACCTGGGTCATGCAGCCACTTAGGTTCTGAGTTTAGCAGTTGGTGCTGTGGCAGAAAATCTGACTCAAAAGGTTGCATCCAAATATTATGTGGGGAGTGCTTGGCCCAATATTTTAATGGGGTCGCTAATATGAGTGGCTTTGGAAACAAGTAGTTATCCTTTAGAGAGACTTGTGTCTGCTACAGAATGTGGAATTTTCACCATGGTCCCAGGGTTGCCAGTGAAGGAGAGTGTTATTCCATGATCCTGGAAGCCAGTAAACTTTAACAAAGAACTCGAGTGTGACCCCAGTAATCCAGCTTGAGTTTATGGGCTTCAGTGTGACCCCAGTAATCCGGTTCTAGGCAATGGACTCAAGTCTGACCCCGGTAATCTGGTTTCAGTCGATGGACTTGAGTGTGACCCTGGTAATCCAGTTTGAGTCAATGGACTCAAGTGTGACCCCGGTAATCTGGTTTGAGTCAATGGACTCAAATGTGACCCCAGTAATCAGGCCCGAGTCCATGAACTAGAATGTGTCCCCAGTGATCTGGTTTGATTCTATGGACCTGAGTTTGATCCCAATAATCCAGTTTTGCTGCTGCTGTGACAGATGAGAGATTCAAGAAGAAATCGGAGCAGTTGCGAGTTCTACTGGATGACCTGAAGAAGCTGTCTCGGTGAGAGAAACATCTCGTCATACGCAATGGGGTTATCTTGTGCTTTGCATTTTAACTAAAGAAAAGGACGCAATTGAATATCTATTCAGCACATACAGTGAAGGCTGCAGCTTAAAATGTTATCACAAATTATTTCACAAGTGCACAGTGCCCAATAACTCACAGTGCAAAGGCTGATGGGCAGGATGTGGAGAAATGCACAAGGTTTGGCCACACTGGAAGAGATGGGAAAATAAGATATAAAATTAGAGACGTGGGAGCATGAGAGATATGTGGTGGGCATTGTGAGAGACTAAACTGAAACTAACTAAAACAATGTTTTATTTTACCAGGTAAAGCCTTCTGAGCTATATAGCTCTGTTTCAGAAGCGACATGGCCGCAAATGATTGCTCAACTAAGTGTTTTTTCATGTCAAATACTCTAAACCAATGGGGGAGGAACAGAGTTTGAGGGAATATGAGGGACAAAGAATATGAATACAAAGAATATGAGGGACAGAGTGTCATGGAGAGAGACAGACGCGGGGAGCGATTATACAGGCGGGGAGATGGATATGTGGGACAGACATGAACATGGGGAAAGACACTTGGAGAAACGCAGGGACATGAAAAACACACGGACATCTGGAAAGACATGGGGAGAGACATTGAGACATGGAGAGACTACAGGGAAAATTGACAGAGGACGTCGAAAGATAATCCAATGGGATATTAAGCTGAACTTAGCTAGTGCACAAAGCTGTTATAAATTCATAGCAATCCTCCCTTTTGCTCCCCACATTTATCTCAGTTACCCCATTTCTCCTCTATGCTGCTATGACCTGATGCAGTGAGGTGCTCCCCCATCCCCCAGATCTCAGATTAACATAGTTGGCTACGAAAGAAGTCTAACATACATATGTAGTGGGTTCTAATCAGGCGCACACCAGGACTTGGAGGCAACACGTTTATTCACTAACACAACCAACACTGCTCAACGTTCCAAGGTACATTTCGGGTTAACTACTTAAGGTGGTGGCCACCGTTCCTAACCACCTAACCACTTGAACGGAATCACTATATGGTTGAACCAGAACAGCCAACACACTGTCGGGTCGTCGTTTGCGGAGACTGAAGAGCGAGGATCGTAGAAGGCGCTTCATTCCTGGGTCGAACCGCCACGCTCCCTCTCAGGACTCGGCTTATATCTCCTGTGGCATGACCGGACTCCGCCCTTGGTCACGCCCCCTTCTCGATCTGTCGCGGAGGCTCTGGGTCCACATCAGGTGGCCCGCTCACCCCCTCCTGGGGGTTCCCCGTGCCCCCTCATCCGGTCACGTGCACTCGCGGTTCACCCAGACTGTCATGTCCTGACCCGACCTCCGTGAGATCCGAAATCTGCCCTCTAGTGAGCCCCTAGGTATAGTACATCTGTAATTAGAGAAAGGGGAAGCGCGGGTACAGGCACCATTATAAACATCATCCAATCCCGAAAGGGAAAGGTATCTAGGCCAAAGGTAAAGGGTGGAGTCAGGAGAGATACTCCGAGAATGATCGGGAAGGTTCCACCAGGGGGTGGAGCCTAGCTGCGCCTATGGCAATATAAGCAGAGGCGGTGGAGGACTCGTGGCCGGTGTGGGAGCCTTGGGTCTGGACTGCGTCACTGCTCGCCGTCATCTCTCTCCGTTGATGGGCCACGTGGCGGATTGTCTGCGGAGCTTCGCCCTCCTCACCGACATGCCGTCAGCCAGCGGCGAAGCCGGGAGTGTGGGGCGGAGCACTCACAGCAGACCAGCCGTGTGTGTGTAGTTAGAGAACGTTGTTAACTAATACGAAGAGTTACGTGGTCTGTGCGGTGCCTGCGTATGTGAATAAAGAAGAAGAGTGCCCCTACACGACGTGTCGTCGAAGTCGCTTATTACACACCCACTGGCACCATAGAACGGCTCATTTATGTCGTTACACATATATACTTATAATAATTAATTCATTTGGAATGTATTGAGGAAAGCCACATTGAGTCGAAAAACTTTTTTTCAGGAGGGCCCTGCATTGTTTTTATTTTAAGACTAGCTTGTGTGCGCCTCGTCCAAGGATGGGTGTATATTGCAGTAAATCTGAAATATTTAATAGAAAAATTGTTCAGCTCATGATTATTAATGAGGGAGAGGGCGGGGTCCACATGAGTGACGTCATCAGCTCATGATGGTTGATGGGGGGGGCTCAATGTGGAGTGACGTCATCCGCTAATGGTTATTGGGGAGGGGTGCGGCATGTTGAGTGATGTCACCCCCTCATGGTTATTGGGGAGGGCTGCGGCATGTGGAGTGACGTCACGCGTGGGACACACACACATTCTTGGCTTATTATTATTTGAAGATGTTTTCAGACACTTAAAGAGTTTATACCAGTGGGAGGAAACCGGAGCATCCAAAAAAGCCACACATGAGCAAACAACACTATATCCCCCGACAGTTTAAAAGAGTTGGTCATTAGTCCACTTACTGTACTGTCTTCTCCTGGTGAGCCTAAGTATAGCTCTTTGACGCCCATGGCAAGCGAGTTTCACAACATTTGTGGGATCCACCAACCCTCATTGCCTGCACATTGGGGCTCATCGAAGCGTCCGAAATTAGGAGCACCTGTAATATTGTATTCGGTAAATCATATGAATGGGTGGGTGGACACATCGGCACTCACAATGTCCATTGTTTGACTTATTTTCATGCATGCCTTTTGGAATCCACCCCCCATTAATCCCCAGTAACCTGTCACACTGGTGGTACTTCCTATCCCTTATTAAAACAGGATAGTCTATTCTGTAAGTTTTCAATATTGTCTCTTCACAGTCTATATGAGCAAACCAGGACACCCTTTGTATCGACCTCATGACAAAATATCTGTAATCCTCAACCGTACCCCTTGTTTTCTAGGTTTGACAATTCCACCGTCCCAACCCTCCTGAGGATGCGTGCCTTACGTGAACCATACAATGACGAGGAAGATCGAGCCTTAGCAAGAACCTTCCTCAAGGAAGGGGCATTGGTGGGTGCTGCTACTCACTACATGTCCTCATTGCACGGCCTCACTATTTCTAGGAGCTGACTGACCCATTATATAATTATCAACACCAGGATGTAGGGTCCTTATGGGCCACTCCTCCTCCCTCCACCCCTGGCCCCACCACCCCACTCCTCGTTCTGCCCCTTCCTCTGTGCGGTGCTGTGTGTTGCAAGGGGTATGCTTCATCGTGGCCAGCCTGTAAAGCTCTATGTGCCCCTACGACTTTGCTTTTAGGGGGGCCGCCATGTAATCCGGCCTGGGGGGGTCGGCCAATCTCCTAGCAACTGTAAACCGGGGGACATCCCTGCTAGGGGCCCTTCGGATGAAAACCCGTTGTGCCAGGCACCCCCATCGATACCCTATGTGGGTGCGTGTGTGTTTAGTGGGTTTGCGTGCGTTCGTGTGGAGGGGTGCGAGGGGATGGTGGCGCCGGCAGAGTTGCTCCGTTGCTGTGGCACCACACATGCTCCACTCCCGGGTGACGAGGCAACGCAGCAGCAGCCCAGGATACGTAACGGCAGTCTCAGAACTTGGTTGGCGCTTTCGACAGCGCTCTGAACAGCTCAATGCAGCTGCAGCCTCGGTACTTTGTTTTGGCGATTCCAGCAGTGCTCTGAGCAACTAAACGCAGCGGCAGTCCTGGGTCCTGGATTGCACTCACAACAGTGCTCACAATGACTCAGTACAACAGCCATCCCAGACTCACCCACCCTACAGCACCGCACACAGCGACTCCACGTACCAGCAGCCCTGGGCACCGGTCAACCCACACAACTGTAGCAGCACCCGCAACGACCCATCACAACAACAGTTCTGGTCACTGAGTCACCCGTACCACAGCAGCTCCTCGCAACAGCATGCCCCCCGCGGGAGCCCCTGCGATCGCCGAACAANCCCCCCCCCCCATACACGGGTAGCGCTCACTTAAATACACAAATGTAATCCCGCCCTCACAGCCTCTTGTCAATCAACTTGGCTCATGCAGCGCCTCCCAATCGGAACTCCCGTAGCATCATTACATAAGCCCTTTCAGTACGGGGTGCTATTATGTGTAATTTGAATTAAATAATATTGCAGAAAATTTTTCAGCATTGGAATGTTTGACCAATACCAGTTTTCTCGGAGGAAACTGGAGAACCCAGAAGAAACCCTTATAACGCATGGGTATATCCACAAGAGGTTTTTTTGGATTAGATCGCGTAAATATAATTGTCATTAAATCTGCCACTACGCGACAGCCATATTTGGCTGTCGCCTGATAAAGCTAGTTGTAATTACTGGCGAAACGTCGTACTCAGATTGTAAATGTTGTGGCTTGGCTCTTCAACACACCGATGTGCTGTACTAGTGACGAATTGACATGTTCTGTTTACGTGACAACCCTTACTAGTTGCTTGTCGGGTGGTGGCGGGTTTAACGACACATATTTATGCGATCTAACCCAAAAATCTATATGATGGATATTGGTCGCGAAAGCCTATGTGTTAAACTGCATGGGTATATTTATGTTGCATCTTTTTACATTCACAAAAACTTAAATCTCTGATAACATATAGCAAAAGAAAACAACCATTTGCTAATGCAAAGGCTTCATTCATTAAATAAGGAAATGTTTACATACATTATATCCGTTAAATGTTAAAAGTTAAACATATGACTACAGCATCTTGTTTAATGTTTATAACACGCAGATATAAATATACATGAAGTTGAGTTGTTATCTCACGAGTCACATCATTGTCTCTTAGAGCTGCACATGAAGATGCTGACGTCCCTCTTCCTGGACAGAAAAATCCCAGATTCACTGCAGAGAGTCATGGAGTGGAGTACAAGGAACGTGCTTCGTTATATCGTAACCTCAGATACGAGTGAGTACCGCACCCATACTAGAGATTCCCTTGAATCATCGCCCCTGAGCCACGTGGCTGAGTGAGGAATCCACCAGGTTTCTGCATCTCCAAGCTGATGCCTTCATTCAGCCTGCACCTTCTGTGCAGTCCGTGTGAAATCCGTGTCAAGACCAGAAAGCTGTTGGGTATGATGTCAATTCTTACAGAAAATTAGTGTAATGTACTTTATTCGTGTAATGTGCGATATACTCTATTTATAATCATGTGAGTAATGTCTGTATAGTTACTACTCCTGCAGTGAGCACGTAACTTGTTCATAATTGAGAGACTGCTGTCAGTGTAAGACAGCTATCTACAGGGGAGGCTCACGCAGTGAGCGCATGACATGTTTATAGAGGGGGAGAGTGCTGCCACTGAGGGTTTCACGTGATGTGGCTCTCTACAGGTGAGGCTCACAGTGAGAACGTGACTTATTCACACTAGAGAACTGTATCACCCCTTGCAAGCCGCTCCCCCCCTGCCCCCTCCCCTCCCATCCCGCCTCTCCCTCGGTTCTGCGCTGTTTGTTGGGGAAGGTGTTTCATGGGCAGAACGTGGAGATGGACAGGACGGGAGGTGCCCGGATTGAGAGTGACAGGAGGTAGGAGGAGCCGGGAGAGAGGGAGAGAGTGACATGCGGGGGAGGAGGATGGTTCGGCAGTGTGGGGCAGTCTTGAGTTCGCCTCAAATTTAATGTTGAGAGGGTGGAACGTGAGGCAAGCGCCTCCACCCTCTGAGCCTGTGCTGCTGGTGCCTCAGGGCAGCCCAGTACACTCGGAGACAGTGACACTCGGCTGCATGAGGGTGAGTCGGTGAGAGTTGCTCGGACAAGAGACGGGGCCTGACACAATGTGGAAGCCCAACCACGCCTGGAAAAAGCGCGGGAGAGGCCATCTTCTGCGGTGCTGCAGGCAGCATAATCCCGGGTCTGTACACGTCTGCTGAGCCCGAATTTGCCAATAAGTGATGGTCGGGAGTGTCTTAATGGTAGTCTAACATAGGAGGGAGTAATGTGGTCAATTGTTTGGAGTCGGTGAGAAATACAGACACAGCAGCAGAGTTTCAATATCTGTTTTATTATACAGGTGGGCACACATGAGCCATGTATCGGGCCACAGTCATTAAATAAGTTTACAAATGTTATCAGAGAATTCAGGACCGAGAGTTGCTTTACTTTAGCAGTATTTGAACCTTATGCCGGATCCTGGGGTCCCGAATAAACGGAAGTAAAAATCGTAATTTAGTTTTGGCAACTCCGTCCCTCTGCCCACATAAACGCCGCGACCCACCTGGCACGGATAATTCTGTTGTCATATTCAAGTGCAACAAGGACGAATGCGCAACAGAAACTAAACTTTGATTAGCGCATCGTGTAGAGCTCGCCGAGAGGAATAGATTGCCGTATCGTTTGCCTTCAACAGACATAAAATGACGTCGCAACGCAGTTTATGCGAGAGCCGGGGGCTTATGGGACCATAGGGTTCATTTCAGGATTCAGGTAAATTGGATAACTGGTCAGGGTGTGTTCGAAATTTCAACAGGTGTGCCTTCGTAAAGTGATTTCAGAGGAGGTTTATTTTAAAGGTACGGTACTGATTAGGTGTGTGATTGNATTAATTCTTTTGAAGTTTCGTGACTCAAGGATTCATATTCTTAGGTTTTTTCGGTAAAGTCACGTAGGTAAAACATTAAAATTAATAAAAGTAAAATAAAATAAAATCACGACGTTTCGGAGGCAACACAAGATTCCGTCTTCAGGTGGAACCGTCACAGCCACGACAGCTGTATCAAGTAAATGAGAGATTGCAGGAGCTACCACTTCGTTATATAATGGTTGGAGAGGGGGGGAAGTACAGCACACTTTTTATTCATATGGTAAGGTGAGGCTTAAGAGGGTGAGCCTTTGTTATGGAGAGGTACGGTTTGTGACTCAACCTGTGACAAGGAGAAAACAACTGAACATGGTAAATCTGTAATAGTTGTCTCAAATAAGATTGGCCAAATAAGTGTAGTTAAATTTTTTGCATGGTTGATCACATCTTTCCAATGATTACTCAGTTTGTAACCATCATCACGGTTGAAATTATGTCTGTGTTTGTATATTGTATGGCTTCGTGTACAAACCTTTGATGGTAGCCAGGAGGTTTGCAGAGAACGTTGGTCTCGGAAAAGACAATTTCATGAGAGCCCACCGAGTTGTAGCAATGATCGGCAACGGCCGAAGAATCAGTTCTGCCGTGTTTCAGATCTAACTTGTGCTCGCGGACACGATCAGAAACATGACGTTTCGTTTCTCCAATGTAGCAATCACCACAAATGCAACTCAATTTGTAGACTCCAGGATACTGTAAGTCAGGAACGACATCCTTCACAGATGGAATCAGATCACAGATTTTATGCACTGTACTGAATCGGACTTGGATCTTATGTTTGTTTAGAATTTTGGAGATCTTTTTGGTCACGCCTGCTATGTATGGTAACGTGATAGTTTTGGTCGTAGTTTCATGTGGCTGTTTCTGTGTGGTGGGAGAAACAGCTTGGCGGATAGTGCGGTCAGAGTATCCGTTCATCCTGAGGGCCCAATGTACATGTCTTAATTCACCGGCCAGGTGGTGTTGGTCAGAAATGCCATGGGCTCTGTGGTATAGCGTTCAGATACTCTGCTCCCCTTCACAGGCAAGACCTCTTCGGCAGTACTCAACTCAACCCAATTAGTCTCTATGGTTAAGGACATGGTACTATCTCCTGATGACATCCTCGTCAGTTTTGATGTATCTTTGTTTACCAAAGTCCCAGTACCGGACACCCTAACAATAATTGAGGACTTAGTCCAACATGGATTGAATTCTGATGTACCTGCGCTGGTTAGGCATTGCCTCACCAACACCTATTTTACCTGGAATGGCACCTTATACAAACAGAATGAGGGTACCCCTATGGGCTCCCCTTGTCACCAGTTATAGCCAACATGTTCATGGAAAAGTTTGAATCAGACGCCATCCAGACATCCACCCTGCGTCCTTCCCTGTGGAAGAGGTATGTGGATGACACTTTCGTCATCTGGCCACATGGCCTCCCAGCATTGAACCACTTCTTGGACCACATCAATTCTAGACACCCATCCATCAGATTCACCATGGAAGTGGAGAAAGACGGTAAACTACCATTCTTGGATATTCTGTTTGAGAGGAGGCCTGACGGATCCTTGGGACATTCTGTCTACAGGAAAGCCACCCACACAGATTCTTACTTGAAACCGGATTCCCACCACCACCCATCTCAAAGAATTATCTCATCAAAACGCTATACCACAGAGCCCATGGCATTTCTGACCAACACCACCTGGCCGGTGAATTAAGACATGTACATCGGGCCCTCAGGATGAACGGATACTCTGACCGCACTATCCGCCAAGCTGTTTCTCCCACCACACAGAACAGCCACATGAATCTCCGACCAAAACTATCACGTTACCATACATAGCAGGCGTGACCAAAAAGATCTCCAAAATTCTAAACAAACATAAGATCCAAGTCCGATTCAGTACAGTGCATAAAATCCGTGATCTGATTCCATCTGTGAAGGATGTCGTTCCTGACTTACAGTATCCTGGAGTCTACAAATTGAGTTGCATTTGTGGTGATTGCTACATTGGAGAAACGAAACGTCATGTTCTGATCGTGTCCGCGAGCACAAGTTAGATCTGAAACACGGCAGAACTGATTCTTCGGCCGTTGCCGATCATTGCTACAACTCGGTGGGCTCTCATGAAATTGTCTTTTCCGAGACCAAGGTTCTCTGCAAACCTCCTGGCTACCATCAAAGGTTTGTACACGAAGCCATACAAATATACAAACACAGACATAATTTCAACCGTGATGATGGTTACAAACTGAGTAATCATTGGACAGATGTGATCAACCATGCAAAAAGATTTAACTACACTTATTTGGCCAATCTTATTTGACAGACAACTATTACAGGTTTACCATGTTCAGTTGTTTTCTCCTTGTCACAGGTTGAGTCACAAACCGTACCTCTCCATAACAAAGGCTCACCCTCTTAAGCCTCACCTTACCATATGAATAAAAAGTGTGCTGTACTTCCCCCCCTCTCCAACCATTATATAAACGAAGTGGTAGCTCCTGCAATCTCTCATTTACTTGATACAGCTGTCGTGGCTGTGACGGTTCCACCTGAAGACGGAAGCTTGTGTTGCCTCCGAAACGTCGTGATTTTTATTTTATTTTACTTTTATTAATTTTAATGTTTTACCTACGTGACTTTACCGAAAAAACCTAAGAATATGATCATATATTAGTCTTTAAGTGTTTCAGGCAGAGAGATACCCGAGGAGAAATGTTAATCACATGGCTTTTCAGCATCCTTCAGGTAGAGACAGAGCCATGGAGAAACGTAATTCTCAGGTACTATTTGGTTCTTTCGGTAAAGTTACGTAGGTAGAAAAATTTAATAAAATAATAAATCACGTTTCGATCGCAACACAAGCGATCGTCCTCAGGCGAAAACAACAACCGCCCTCCGTTGTTGTTGGAGGGCATCTGCCTCCAACTGCCCAGTAGCGTCCTTCACGAGCCTCCTCCACAGAGGCTGATCTTGACACCACTGGTACTAGTCATCGGCAAGTCCACTCAGCTCCACATCCTCCTGTACCACATCACTCCATCTCTTATCTAGCCGTCCCGTGCCCGTTTAGCATCCTCGATCCGGCTGAACAAAGCTGTTTAGGCATGCGGTGGCTGGGCAAGCGGGCTACATGACCCAGCCAATGCAGCCTTGCCTGCCGGAAGAACTCACCGATGGGACTTTGTCCAGATCTTTCAAGGATTGTGAGCTCCTCACACAATCCAGCCTGGTTAAACCCAGGATGCATCGTAGGCTGGCCAGCCTAAATGTTTCTAACCGGCAATGATGTTCCATTAGGGGGTCCACGTTTCGCAAGCATAGAGAAGGGAGGAAATGACTGGCCGTGAAGACCTGAAGCTTCGTGTGGAGCGACAGACCAGGTAGCTTACACACAGCGTTACGCAACTGATGAAAAGATAATGCTGCTCGACTGATTCGGAGTGAGACCTCTGCTGTTAAACCGGAGCCGGTCATAGCACACTGCCCAGGTATGGGAAACTCTTCACTCTCTCCACAACAACCCATCAGCAATTGGAGTTGTGGGGGTGGAGTGTCAGATGGTACAAAATACCCAGGCCAGGTGCTTAGTTTTGGTGGGGCTGATGGTAAGGCCCCACCTCTTAGTGGCAAGCTCCAGGTTCAGCAGCAGCGCCTCCAACTCCTCCTCTGAGTGAGCAGCAATTACCAGATCATCGGCATACATAACATGGTTAAGCAATCGGGAGCCATTCCTTGACCGCATCCGGGCATCGATCAGCCTCCCATTGTATCTGTACCAGATGGAAATTATTCCGGTATAGCTATTGAAGGCCTCACGAACTACGTGGTCGAAATAGATGTTAAATAATGTGGGAGCCAGAGGACATCCCTGTCGCACCCCAAGGTGTACAGGGAATGGCTCCAACTCCCAGCCACATAGTTTACCCGGGCCCGCTCACCATCATGAAGGTCCTTAATGATCGTGAGCGGAGGGTCAGGGACGAATAACAACCCAGAGCCCAGGCCTTCTGATGGTATCATAGGCCTTGACCAGGTCAATAAAGCAGAGATGTGTTGTGTATATGCCCCTTTTATTTTTTTAATATTAATTTTTTAAAGAATTATTCTGCCAACATAGATAATATCGNTTTTTTTAATAGACGCGGCCACGTGGGAACGAACACGCCCCACACTTCCACAGAGGCCCCCACACTTCCACAGATGCGCGCATACCTCATTTCAAAGGAGAGAGGACATGAAAGGGGGGCAATAAGGTAATAAAAACTCCCCTAAATTCACACAAGAGGAACAAGGGAGGGGGGAATTGCAGGCGGGGGGGGGGGGGGGAGCAGGACATCGTTTTGTTNAAAAAAAAACACAGAACCAGGCACCATGGAGTAAGAGATAATTATATTCTGAACAAAGATAAGCCGGGATATCAGATTAAATAATCACAAGAAGTCAAATAATAAGTACGGAATTAAAGTAGAAGAGGAATCAAGGGCGGAGAAGGCTCTCAAAATTAACCAAACACAACACCCATGGGAAGCGAGCAACACGGCCGCCTTTGTCTTTCCGAGAGGATCTCCACACACAGGCACCAAGCTAGGAAATGACACCCATAAAGGGGGCAATGGCTCAAAGGAAATTAACACGTCTTCGAATAAATAAGCGCATGCGCCGGGTGCTCCCACCGTGGAAACAACCGCCTTTGTCTCCCCACAACACGGACAAACACGCACGCGAAACACACGGACGGACACACACACGGACGCAGATGGTCCACCCCCACAGGAAGGTTTTATGACACAGCTTTTGAACAACTCGGGAAGCCGAGTGGAATTTTCCGATATAAACCGAAGGAAAATCCATACAACTCAGATCGACAGGGCTCTGGCCTCCATCACNGATCGTCAGGGGCTCTGGCCCCATCACAGAGATCGACAGGGGCTCTGGCCTCCATCACAGATCGTCAGGGGCTCTGGCCCCATCACATATCGTCCGGGCTTCGGCTCCAACACAGATATCATCCGGGCTACGAGCCCATCTTCGGCTCCACCACAGATCTTCACGAGCTCCGGCCTACATCTCATCTCGTCTCCGGGCTAAGGCCCACCAGAGTTCTCCAGGGCGACAACCATCTCTCCTCGTCGCCGCCAACGAAGAAGCTTTTCGTCATCCAGAAGGACGAGGATCGCGCGTGCCGAGGCATCGCCGGCCGCACACGAGTGTACGAGCCAGGCTCCCTTGCCGTGTCACCACGCCGAGGTGCATCGCCTGCCGCACACGAGTGTACGAGCCCAGCTCCCCTGCCGTGTCGCCACGCCGAGGTGCATCGCCTGACCACGCAAACGAGCGTGGCCGCGCGTCAGTCATCGTACGGGGTCAGCCAAGGAAGGAGTCGGAAAGCGAGCCGCTCACCCTCTCACCGCAGCTGCGCAAGCCAGAGGGTCCTTCTCCGAAAGTCGTTCGTACCCACAACTTCCCCACCAATAGACCCACACACGCACGCATTGACGCCCCACTCACCTGTGAGACTATCCCATCTAGTTCACCCTTACCATCGTATCAACCCTAGTCAATTATCAGAAGACTGATTATCAACTACATGAACCATCAGCTGGCCATGCGGAATCGCGGCCCATCGAGTGATTAAGAGTCCGTCGGTTATAAGAGTGAGGTTGTTACCGTGTCTTTCCCTTGTCCCGCTCATCACATAGGCGATCAATAGACTCGTCGAGGCAAACTCAAACTCTCGGAATCCTCATTACGAATCGACCGAACACAGAGAGAGAATATCTTGTCAAACCAGTTTCCTTTGTCCCAGAGTCTCGCCGAAGAATTAATTACAACAGAGAGAGAATATCTTGTCAAACCAGTTTCCTTTGTCCAGAGTCTCGCCGAAGAATTAATTACAACAGAGCCAGATTCGCTCTCGCGCCCACACGCCCTCACCCACCATTGTATCAAACATTCCGTTAAAAAGGATTTTAGACTTGCCGATGAATCTATTGACATATACTTTCGCCTCTGGGATACAATAAGTGCTTCTTATTACCGCCATATGAAGTGTGTCATGCTTGTTTTCAAACTCGACCAGTCGCCGATTGTGATCAATACATGGGCGAACTAATGATGCCTGGTAGAAAAGTAGAGGTTACAATTGATAGAAGTGTTTTAGTCATTCAGTTCGTTAAATGCATAAGTGTTTATTCATTCATTTTAGTCAAATGCATAATCTCGTAATTGCATAAGAGTTTGGTTATTCATATTAGTTAATGCATAATATCGCAAATGCATAAGAATTTTAGTCATTCAGTTCGTTAAATGCATAAGTGTTTATTCATTCATTTTAGTCAAATGCATAATCTCGTAATTGCATAAGAGTTTGGTTATTCATATTAGTTAATGCATAATATCGCAAATGCATAAGAATTTTTAGTTATTCATTTAGCTAAATGCATAAGTGTTTATTCATTCATTTAGTCAAATGCATAAGAGTTTTCGTTATTCATATTGCATAATTGCATAATGTCACAACTGCATAAGTTTTGTCGTTCATATTAGTTAATTGCATAATCTTGCCCATGAATTATTGACGCATGTTTGACCTGCATGATAGAATGTCACGTGCTTGTTAGAATAAAATTGTAATCCAGAAGCATATCGAGTGTTCCTTCCAAGTCCATGCAAAACTGTCTTATTCTTGACAACTGTATCCTGTGATGAGATATGAAAATGGAGACCTAAAATATTATAACACACACTAGGATAATCGGTAAATGAATCTATGATAATCGTGTTATCCTGATTGATAACTCTGGATAAACGAAACTAAGCAAATTATCATAACTGCACACATTAACATAATCGCAAGCCTCAGCATAAATTACTACGATTATCATAATTTATGCATATAATTACACGCATTATCATAATTTATGCGTATTAATACACACACTATCATAATTAATGCGAATTGCGCATTTTTCGGAAAATTATTAATTTTATTATTTCATCAAAATTTCATAATCACAACACATACAACATAATGGGTGGCTCGTCCGGGATCTCTCGCAGACAGTGTTTTGCATGGATGATGGAATGAATCACTTCGTGTTAACCAGAATATCAGGATCGAACATTGCATGGTGATTGTGAACGGGCGGAAAACTAAAAAACGCCCTCTAAGGTTAAAACCCAGAATAGCAGGTTAAAACAGAGACAGTGGAATTAAGATAATATCGTATCAAACCAATTGCATCCTTTGATAAATGGTGTTAGAGTACGCACTCTGAATCGGAAAATAACAGATAGCTCGAGTCGAATTGACTACACTCTGTGAGATAATTGTTTTATATGCACTCTGAAAGAAATGTCAAAGTAACTTCCGCCATACCTAAGATGCTAGGATTAAGAATAATTTTGAATGGGTTACGGGATACGGGGAGCTCGTATTTAAACGTACCGACCAATCTGTTACAAAGCAGTACAGTCAGAGAGACATATGGGAAGGAGCTGTATCGATAACACGAACACACCTCGGGGAAACTAATTGACTGGATAAAATGTAACGAAGGCGAACACGATGTAAAAACTGCAGGAAAGGCAGGACAGGACTCATTCCTTTTCACACAGGCATACAGACAGGATTGTGGAATGAGGAAAAATTTGGAAAGGAAATGGGAGAGAAATCAGTACTCGCGACACCAGCGAAACTCACAGACGTTGATCCGCAGAATAAATATGGAAGTAACAGTAAATCACATCTTGGTACGTGGACAGAGTCCAGGGATTGATCGCACAAAAATTATGGATATCGAACAAAAAATCCTTTACAAAGGGAAACCCTCACAATTCGAGAGAGGGAGGAAAAATGTTAAAGTAAAGTCGACAGGACATGCTCCACTAAGGGCAGAGGCAAAAACTGAAGGGAAATGGCAACACGCCCGACACGGCACAGACCAAAATGACAGATTGCCTGATGATAACTTGTTTTATGATGACGCTGTCGGCGATCAACTTTCGGAATACCTATTCACCAGTAAAACCCTTAAATTGATGGACAAGGCTCTAGTCAGAATTCCCGATTTTGACCCCCACAATAAGACTATGGATATCCACACACATATCGCAACCGTAGAAGAGGAGGCAATGATTAGAGGGCTGAGGAGACGGGATGAAAAAGCGAGTTTGTTGAAACGGACCTTACATAAAGAATCCATTCCATGGGTAAAGTCACTGCCACACAAGGTTAGAAATGATTTTAAACAACTGAGCCTGGCAGTGATTCGGAAGTTTGGAGAATATTCGACACTCACTGAGGGGTTTTATGCTGTAAAATCGATGACCCAGGGCATGGACCAAGATCCACGTGACTACCTCGTCCAATTTAAAAGAGCGTATTATGCAGGCGATGTGAATCAATACCACGAAGGAGATAAAATGTTCAAATTATGTTTTTTGAATCCTTGAGCCCAGAGATTACAGAAAGGGTGAGGATGGTTTTGAATCCAGAAACCGCATCCTTACGCCGCATAGAGAGCAAGGCGTACATGGCATGGTTGTACAGAGCTAAGAATCATAATTCGGATCCAGAACACAGGGAGAGGGATGAGGAACCCAGCCTCTCAGAGAGGAATAAAAATCACCGAGCAGTCCCACAATGCAGGACAGAGCAGAAACGCACGCACCCATGGCAAAATAACCCAGAGAGAGGTTGGCACGAGAATGAGAGCGGCACAAAGCCGAACATTCAGGAGAATCGCAGGAGGGGGAGGTTCAGAATAGAACCATACCAACACCCCATGCCACGACACACACAAGATCAAAATTACCCACAAAGATGGCGAGGTAACAATCCAGGAAAAATTTGGCACCCAAATGGGAGAAATACTGGGCTAAAATGTACGAGAATCGCAGGAGGGAGAGGTTCAGAGCAGAACCATATCAACACCCATCCCACGACACACGCAAGGTTCAAATTACGCACAGAGATGGGAAGATAACCACCTAGCGGGAAGGTGTTACACAGACCGCGGAGGTATGGATGCGAACATTCAGGAGAATCGCAGGATGGGAGGTCAAACACAATCGATCCAATTCCGACCAATTCCTCCACCGGCTATACCAGGAGGGAATAGAGGAATAACACAGAATGCGGTCCAAATACGTGATGAACCATCCACAGTGAGTGCGAGCGAGCGGCCAACACGCGCCCCACCCGCCGAGGTGTTAAACCCTGAGCAGGCTGCAAGTGACAGGGCTGAATGGAAGAGTGATCGGACGGTGGATAGCAGACAGCAGAGACAAAGAGAGAACACAGAGACACGCCCTGAGGAGCGCAGGCGTGAGCCTTTGAATGGAAAATATCCAAGGGAAACCAAAAATTATGTGGATCGGAGTGCTAAAATGGAGACGAATGTCCATGACGTATCGGGAATGGTGTTGAAATCCAACACACTCGTAAAAACAAAGAGGGCAACATTACGAAGGACAGAATTAAATCGACACACTGACTCGGCAAATGTGCATGTAATCGCAGAGAGAGCGAATGCCACGAACCAAGTGTCAAAGTGGGTCGTGTGCGCGAATTCTGGTTACGTGCAGCACAATTTTTCACCACACACTCCCACGACGCGAGAGAGTGAGAGAGGAAACTACAAAACGAACCCGAAAACCGTGATCAAATTATCAAAGTGATAAGTGGTAAACCAGGCAACATGAGGAAGGTAACGCATAAATGCGTTCGAAACCGCTACCTAGCGTTTCCCAGGATTTAACAAAAACAAAAATGAATGTTCGTCAGAGTTATGATGTATGAGAACCGATGTAACGCAATATCGATGTTCAACGTGTTGTTTATTTTCTTCGCTTATTTCAAATGTAATAAGGTTAAGATCGTAATACGTGCACGCGCGTCGTAAGAATAACCGCCGAGAGTAAGGGCGGCTGATGGGATTCATGACAAAAAAAAAGGGGGCATTACTTTGTTTGAAAATTCGCCAGTGGCCAAATCGACCCCTGATAATTTTCAAAAGGGCGGACTGTTGTGTATATGCCCCCTTTTTATTTTTTTTAATATTAATTTTTTTAAAGAATTATTCTGCCAACATAGATAATATCGTTTTTTTAATAGACGCGGCCACGTGGAACGAACACGCCCCCACACTTCCACAGAGGCCCCCACACTTCCACAGATGCGCGCATACCTCATTTCAAAGGAGAGAGGACATGAAAGGGGGGCAATAAGGTAATAAAAACTCCCTAAATTCACACAAGAGGAACAAGGGAGGGGGGAATTGCAGGCGGGGGGGGGGGGCAGCAGGACATCGTTTTGTTAAAAAAAAAAAAACACAGAACCAGGCACCATGGAGTAAGAGATAATTATATTCTGAACAAAGATAAGCCGGGATATCAGATTAAATAATCACAAGAAGTCAAATAATAAGTACGGAATTAAGTAGAAGAGGAATCAAGGGCGGAGAAGGCTCTCAAAATTAACCAAACACAACACCCATGGAAGCGAGCAACACGGCCGCCTTTGTCTTTCCGAGAGGATCTCCACACACAGGCACCAAGCTAGGAAATGACACCCATAAAGGGGGCAATGGCTCAAAGGAAATTAACACGTCTTCGAATAAATAAGCGCATGCGCCGGGTGCTCCCACCGTGGAAACAACCGCCTTTGTCTCCCCACAACACGGACAAACACGCACGCGAAACACACGGACAAACACGCACGCGAAACACACGGACGGACACACACACGGACGCAGATGGTCCACCCCCACAGGAAGGTTTTATGACACAGCTTTTGAACAACTCGGGAAGCCGAGTGGAATTTTCCGATATAAACCGAAGGAAAATCCATACAACTCAGATTGACAGGGGCTCTGGCCTCCATCACAGATCGACAGGGGCTCTGGCCTCCATCACAGATCGTCAGGGGCTCTGGCCCCCATCACATATCGTCCGGGCTTCGGCTCCAACACAGATATCATCCGGGCTACGAGCCCATCTTCGGCTCCACCACAGATCTTCACGAGCTCCGGCCTACATCTCATCTCGTCTCCGGGCTAAGGCCCCACCAGAGTTCTCCAGGGCGACAACCATCTCTCCTCGTCGCCGCCAACGAAGAAGCTTTTCGTCATCCAGAAGGACGAGGATCGCGCGGTGCCGAGGCATCGCCGGCCGCACACGAGTGTACGAGCCAGGCTCCCTTGCCGTGTCACCACGCCGAGGTGCATCGCCTGCCGCACACGAGTGTACGAGCCCAGCTCCCCTGCCGTGTCGCCACGCCGAGGTGCATCGCCTGACCACGCAAACGAGCGTGGCCGCGCGTCAGTCATCGTACGGGGTCAGCCAAGGAAGGAGTCGGAAAGCGAGCCGCTCACCCTCTCACCGCAGCTGCGCAAGCCAGAGGGTCCTTCTCCGAAAGTCGTTCGTACCCACAACTTCCCCACCAATAGACCCACACACGCACGCATTGACGCCCCACTCACCTGTGAGACTATCCCATCTAGTTCACCCTTACCATCGTATCAACCCTAGTCAATTATCAGAAGACTGATTATCAACTACATGAACCATCAGCTGGCCATGCGGAATCGCGGCCCATCGAGTGATTAAGAGTCCGTCGGTTATAAGAGTGAGGTTGTTACCGTGTCTTTCCCTTGTCCCGCTCATCACATAGGCGATCAATAGACTCGTCGAGGCAAACTCAAACTCTCGAATCCTCATTACGAATCGACCGAACACAGAGAGAGAATATCTTGTCAAACCAGTTTCCTTTGTCCCAGAGTCTCGCCGAAGAATTAATTACAACAGAGCCAGATTCGCTCTCGCGCCCACACGCCCTCACCCACCATTGTATCAAACATTCCGTTAAAAAGGATTTTAGACTTGCCGATGAATCTATTGACATATACTTTCGCCTCTGGGATACAATAAGTGCTTCTTATTACCGCCATATGAAGTGTGTCATGCTTGTTTTCAAACTCGACCAGTCGCCGATTGTGATCAATACATGGGCGAACTAATGATGCCTGGTAGAAAAGTAGAGGTTACAATTGATAGAAGTGTTTTAGTCATTCAGTTCGTTAAATGCATAAGTGTTTATTCATTCATTTTAGTCAAATGCATAATCTCGTAATTGCATAAGAGTTTGGTTATTCATATTAGTTAATGCATAATATCGCAAATGCATAAGAATTTTTAGTCATTCAGTTCGTTAAATGCATAAGTGTTTATTCATTCATTTTAGTCAAATGCATAATCTCGTAATTGCATAAGAGTTTGGTTATTCATATTAGTTAATGCATAATATCGCAAATGCATAAGAATTTTTAGTTATTCATTTAGCTAAATGCATAAGTGTTTATTCATTCATTTTAGTCAAATGCATAAGAGTTTTCGTTATTCATATTGCATAATTGCATAATGTCACAACTGCATAAGTTTGTCGTTCATATTAGTTAATTGCATAATCTTGCCCATGAATTATTGACGCATGTTTGACCTGCATGATAGAATGTCACGTGCTTGTTAGAATAAAATTGTAATCCAGAAGCATATCGAGTGTTCCTTCCAAGTCCATGCAAAACTGTCTTATTCTTGACAACTGTATCCTGTGATGAGATATGAAAATGGAGACCTAAAATATTATAACACACACTAGGATAATCGGTAAATGAATCTATGATAATCGTGTTATCCTGATTGATAACTCTGGATAAACGAAACTAAGCAAATTATCATAACTGCACACATTAACATAATCGCAAGCCTCAGCATAAATTACTACGATTATCATAATTTATGCATATAATTACACGCATTATCATAATTTATGCGTATTAATACACACACTATCATAATTAATGCGAATTGCGCATTTTTCGGAAAATTATTAATTTTTATTATTTTCATCAAAATTTCATAATCACAACACATACAACAGATGTAGGTCTTGTTGGAATTCCCTACACCTCTGCTGTAGCAGACGGATAGAAAATATGGCATCTGTACAAGACCGCCCTTTCCTGAAACCGCATTGGGGCTCCGCAAGCCTCTCCTCAGCGTGCCTAGCAAGGCGATGTTGAATAATCCTTGCCCCTGTATTTGTTACAGTCTGTGCAGTTGCCCTTCTGAAAGAGGGGACTACCAGGGCATCCTTCCAAGACTGTTGTTATGATGTCATGTAGGGCAGTCTGTGCACAAATGCCACCTTTAGCATTTCGCTTGGGAGATCAGGTTACAGGTAGTGATACAGGAAGTGTATGAAAAAGTTTAGTGTTACAGGCAGAGTTGTACTTAGGCCACTCCCGGCCATCAGTGTCCAGGTGGTGGTTCATGCCCTCCATCTGCCGTGCACTTCAAGGAGGAAGCATTCACTGTTGATGAACCTCCCATGCTCTTTGTTCTTTCGGTAAAGTCACATAGGTAGAAATAAATCAGCAGTTGTCCTGCTGTATTGGTTCCGCCTGATGACGGTCGCTTGTGTTGCGATCGAAACGTCGTGATTTATTTTATTTTATGTCTACCTATGTGACTTTACCGAAATAACCAAATAATATGGATTCCTACAGTCACGAAAGCTTCAAATCAAGATTTAACCTCCCATGCCTCCACATGTCTGCAGCATTGTGACCTGTGGGTGTTCGACGTCTACAGTACCGCCTAGTACGGAGCACAAGAGTGTGAGGCTGCACACTGCTCCTGTGTTTACCCCAGGGGTCTGAGGAGACAAGCTGTTTTTGCATCAGAGTGCATGGGCCTGAGGCAGCAAGCTTATCCTGTCCTTGGCCTGTAAGAGCTACAAGAGTCAATACTCTTGCATGGTTGGGTGATTTTCGGGGTGATGTGAGTGGGTTGATTGTTTGCTGATTGTTTTAGTGTTGTTTATTTATGTTGCGTTAAATATAGGAATATCTGTTGCAAGAGTCGGTGGTTCTTTGTTTTCAGCTGACTGTGCTGAGGAGTGGCTGTGTGATGACAGCTCAGGTAGGCTGGACTGCTTTAATAGGGGTTTTGGAGAGAGGTCCTGATGGACCCCGACCCAATCCGCCATAAGAACATTGTCTGTGTGAGGGCTGCTCGCGATGTGTAGCACATGGCGTGCAGTTCCAAAGTGGCTATTGCAGCAGAGCCCTGCAGCTCCTTGCATTGCATGGGTCAGGCTCCTAGCTCCTTCACCTGGTAGAGGCACACTTAAGTATTGACACCGTGCGTACTGACACTGTAGACGAATATAGTGATAATTTCTTATTTTGTATGGCTGATGTAGATGCAGAACAACAAAAATTTCACATTCAGGTGGTCAAGCCAGATAACCACGTCAGGAGCAGCGGAGTATATGACTGTGATGTCTCCTTTGTATTTGGTATTTGGGGATAAAGCTTTGCGTTGTTATATGGTCTGATCTGGATGACCACAGCTGCACACTGGAGAGTTTTTAATTTTCCATCTGTGCATCAGGTATCCGCATCTACCATGGTTTGTGCGGATGTGATTTAGGGTGGACCATGAGCTTTGTGCAGATGCGATTTAGGGTGGACCATGAGCTTTGTAGAAAATCTAACCCAGGGATATTCTGCTTTGGGTCTTTCACGAAGTATTTAATTGAGTTATTTTGAACTCCATTCTGCTTTCCATGCTTCATCGGGGTTGAACTCGCATTTTTTAAGGTTAAGTGCATGGGTAAGTGCATGGGTTCAAAAGGGCTTGCTTGACTTCAAGACATGGCAAGGGGTGTTATCGAGGTCCTGATTAATGGGAAGGTGACTTTTTTACTCCATATGCAGGACTTTCTGGAGGGTTGCAGCATTGCGGTGAATGGTTAGGGGAGAGATGTGTGACAGCACTGGCAACCAGGATGTTTGGGTCGATTTGAGGGTTGCAGTGATACACCGCATTGCAGTAACAATAGCCACTGACAACAACAACCATTAACAACAAACACTCACAACAACAGCCACTCACAACAACAAACACGTACAACAACAACTACTTACAACAACCACTCAACCACAACAACAACCACGACAACAACTCACAACAACAACCACTCGCAACAAGAAAAGCAACCACTGAACAACGACCACTCATAACACCAACTGACAACAAGTCACAAAACAACTAACATCAACAACAACCACTCAACATCCACTCACAAAAACAACGACCACTCACAACAACCACTTACAACAACCACTCGCAACAACCATAAACAACTCACATAAATAACCACTCAACAACAACAAAAAACTCGCATCAACAACAACTCAACAACAACCAATCGACAACAATAAAAAACTTACAACATCTCACACCAACAAACACCACTGAACAATAACAACCATTCACAACAACAACCAAAAACAACTCGCATGAATAACAACCACACAACAACAACCACTCGACAACAAAAACAACTCGCATCAACAACCACTCAACAACAACCACTCACAACAACCACTCACAACAACCACTCACAACAACAATAACTCCTCAGCAACAACAACCACTCAAAACAATAATTACTCACAAAACCACAACTACTCACAACAACCACAACTACTCACAACAACCACCCACAACAACAACCACCCACAACAACACCACAACCACTCACAACAACAACCACTCACAACAACAACCACTCACAACAACCACTCACAACAACAACCACCACAACAACCACCCACAACAAGAGCCACTCACAACAAAAACAGTAATTCACAAAAACAACCATTCACAAAACAACCACTCATAACAACTACTCACAACAACAGTAACTACTCACAACAACAACTTAAAACAAGAATTACTAACAACAAAAACTAGTCACAACAACAACCATATACAAACTCTTTGGTTCTTTCAGGAAAGTCACGTAGGTATAAAATAAATCACGACGTTTCGGGCGCAACACAAGCGTCCGTCATCAGGTGTGAAAGCATGGTCTGCTGCGGAGGTAGACTGTTTTAAAAGACTTGAAATGGGTGTAGCCCAAGGGTCATAAAGAAGTGGGCAGGGCTAGTGATGTTAATGTGAGAAATTGCATGTATTGCATGTAAATGTAAGATTAGAGAGCAGCCTCCTCGACGAGGGCACGGAAGTGACTATGTTAATGTGAGAGATTAGCATGTTAATGTAAGATCGAAGAATGGCCTCCACGAGGCAAGAGAGAGTGCAATCCAAAGGACATGTGAGCATAAGAGTGCAATCCAAAGGCAACTAACACAAAAACAACAACTCACAACAACAACCACTCACAGCAACAAAAACAACTCACAACAACAACCACTCAACAACAACAGCCACTCACAACCACAACAACCCTCACAACCACTCACAACAACCACTCACAACAATCACTCACAACAATAGCCACTCACAACAACTACTTACTACAACAACAACAACTCACAACAACAACCACTCACAATAAATCACAACAACAACAAAAACACTCACAACAAAAGCTCACAACAACATCCATTCACAACAACAACTCACAAGAACCACTGAGAACAACAACAACCACTCAACAAAAATAACAACCACTCTCAACAACAACCACCACTCACAACAACAACAGCAACCACTCAACGACAACTACTCAACGACAACCACTCACAACAACAGAAACCACTCACAACAAAATAACAACAACAACCACTCACAGCAACAACAAAAAACATTCACAACAAAATTACTCACAACAACCACCCGCCATAGCAACAAATTAACAACCACTCACAACTGCACCCACTCACAACAACAACCACTCACAACAACAGCCACTCACAACAACTACTCTCAACGACCACTCACAACAACTCACAACAACAACCCCTCAAAATAACGACCTCTCACAACGACAACCACTCACAACAACAACCACTCACAACAACAACCACTCACAACAACAAACGACCATTGGGGAACAATCCTCACACCCCCCTCGCTCACACTCACTCACAACAACAACCACTCACAACGACTCACAACAACCACTCACAATAACAAACGACCATTGGGGAACGATCCTCACAGCCCCCAGCGCCTCTGTCCAGCCAGCGGCATGAGTGACGGGTGTCAGGCCGTGTGCGGTGGGGTGAAGTGTGGGGACGCCAACCCACTCCACGATGTCCCTTCACCGTGGAAGAGGAGGCCAAACACCCACGAGAGCTCCGTGCTCGTGGAGGTCCTCACGCCAGCAGTGGCACGAGCACGCAGTTGCAGGGCTGCATCTTTGTAATGCTGACACAGTGAGGGTGAAGACACAGTGAGAGAATGACACAGTGAGTCTTGGCACGCAATGTGATCACTTACACAGTGAGTACTGACAGTGAGTTTATTGACAGTGGCACAGTGAGATTTCTGACACAGTACTGTACTGACACGGTGATGGGACTGACACAGTGACAAAATTGATGTGCGAGTACAGACACACAGTAAGTACTGACGCAGTAAGCACTGACAGAGTGAGTAGTGACCCCGTGTGCTTGCTGTGCCATATTCCTCAAAGACCGTGAGCGCCTTGCCTGGCACGCTGCTGCTGTTGTTGTAGCTGCTGCTGCTGTTGTAGCTGCTGCTGCTGCTGTTGTTGTAGATGCTGTTGTTGTAGCTGCTGCTGTTGTTGTAGCTGCTGCTGTTGTAGCTGTAGCTGCTGTTGTTGTTGTAGATGCTGCTGTTGTTGTAGCTGCTGTTGTAGCTGCTGTTGTAGCTGCTGCTGTGCTCACGCAGCGCCACGGGTCTCCCGTGTAGAGCAGCCTGGCAGCTGGCTACACGTGACATCATCCGCCGTGTCACAAATCAACATCGACTTACACAGCGAGAGAGCTCACACACAGCCTGACTACTGACACACAATGTGAGTACTGACTCTCACTGTGCACCAGTACTTACACAGTCAGTACTCACACACAGTGTGAGTACTCACTCTCACTGTGCACCAGTACTTACACAGTGAGTACTTACACAGATTACTGCCACGCAGTGGGATCGAGGATACTGACATACAGTGAGTGTACTGATTTGTGTGAGTACTCAGCGAGTACTGGCACAGTGACAGTGTGACTAATGACACAGCGAGTACTGACACAGTGCAAGTAACAACACAGTGAGGGTGCTCACACACTGTGACTAATGACACACGGTGAGTACTGACACAGTGATAGTACTGGCACACAGTAAGATTACAGACAGTAAGATTACAGACACAGTAAGAGTACTGACACAAGTGACACTGATGAATGGCACAGTGAGCACTGACACACAGTGAGTACTGGCACAGTGTGAGCACTGCCACAGTGAGTACTGACATGCAGTGAGCGAAGTATAACACGGTATGAGCACCGACACGGAATGACGATAGTGACACAGAGCTGGCACACATCGAGTAGTGATACACATCGAGTAGTGACACACAGCGAGTAGTGACACAGCGAGTGTAGCAGTCGTAGTAGTCGCGGTGCGAGTGAGCGGCGCGTGCGTCGTAGTCACCGGTGGCGGTGTGGCGCACGCAGCGCGCTGCCTGGAGCAGTGACACCACGTGGTGGTGGTGGTGCTCACGTGAGCACCACCACCACCACGTGGTGGTGGTGGTGGTCACGTGAGCAGTGACACCACGTGGTGGTGGTGGCCTCGTCACCACTGCGCAGCGCAGGGGCTGCCGCGGTGCACTTGGAACGACCACTGGGGAATGATCCTCACAACAACAACCACCACTCACAACAACCACTCACAACAACCAATCACAACAACAATCTCTCAACAAACACTCACGACTCGTCTCACTCTCTCAATCCACGCTGCCGATCCACCTCTCCCTCCTACTAGACTCACCCTCACCACTGAGCAGCTCACCCCTCCCATCTCATTCACCCCCTCCTCCAACGCTCTTCTCCCCTCCCTCTTACTCACCACTCACCTCTTACTCACCACTCACCACCCCTCACTCACCACCCCTCACCCGCTACCTCACCACTGCAGTGTCCACTCACTCATCTCCACTTTTTCTTCATTCTGGACTTCATGGACACGCAACCAAAAACAAAGATCCCCTGTAGCCTCAACACCAACGGCAACATCCACTCACAACAATAACCACTTCCAACAACAGCAACCACTCACAACAGCATTCACAACAAGTCATCACAACAACAACAACAAGTACTCCCAACAACCACTCACTACAACACACTCCCAACAACAATAACCACTGTGTGTGCGCACGGTGTGTGTATCGGGTGGAGAGGGACCTCAGTCTGATTCTCCTCTCTCTCTGGTCACAGAGACGACCTTCGTGGACTGTGGAGGCCTCAAGTTCCTGCTGAGTCTGCTCAAGCACCACGCCTGCCAGGGCCTCGTGCTGCGCTTTGTGAGTCACGCGGAGAGGGGGGGGAGAGTTAGAGAGAGAGCGAGTTATAGACAGAGTGAGTTAGAGAGAGAGAGGGTTATAGACATGACTGNAGTTATTGAGTCCTAACAGACCAACTTACAGATCACAATGAGGGAGACAGACTTAGAAGACAAACCCCAGTCGAGTGGGAGNATCCTCAGGGTGTCTTGTGAGGTGCTTGTGAATNGCCAGTGTGAGCCTGCCGGATCGCTGTTTGTGACTCTGTGCATTCTGTGTTTCTCTCTGTGTGTGTGACCGTGTTGTTGTTCGCGCTTGCGTAGCTCCGTGCTGCGCCGTGCGTGTCGCCGTGTGTGCGTGTTGCTGTGTGTGTGTCCTGAGCGTCTGCCTCTCTGTTGTCACTTGGGGATCGCGTTCAGAGTGCGAGCGATCTGGGCGGTCCCTTCGCTCCTCTCCTCTATCCGCTCCTCCTCCCTGGGGACTTCAGGCTGAATCTGGCGGAGNCGTAGACACGAGACCACGTGGCAGCGCAGAGTGGGCGNCGTCCACACAGTGGAGAGTCTGNACCGGGGGACACCATGCTGTGTGTGCTGAGTTCGGAGAGAGAGGTAGAGAGAGAGAGAAATGGGTGAGAGAGAGAGAGTCAGAGACNAGAGTGAGAGAGAGAGAGAGAGA
This sequence comes from Lethenteron camtschaticum, assembly GCA_018977245.1. Taxonomy (NCBI): domain Eukaryota; kingdom Metazoa; phylum Chordata; class Hyperoartia; order Petromyzontiformes; family Petromyzontidae; genus Lethenteron; species Lethenteron camtschaticum. The sequence continues at coordinate 112,012 of WFAB01001598.1, forward strand.
GAATGAGGTAGAGAGAGAGAGTCAGAGAGANTAAGAGAGAGAGTCAGAGACGAGGAGAGAGAGAGTCAGAGAGGTGAGAGAGAGAGTCAGAGAGATAGAGAGAGAGAGTCAGAGAACGAGGTAGAGAGAGAGAGATAANGAGAGAGTGAGAGAGAGAGTCAGAGAGAGGTGAGAGAGAGAGAGAGAGACGAGAGAGAGAGAGTCAGAGCGAGAGAGTAGAGAGAGAGTCAGAGCGAGAGAGTAGAGAGAGAAGAGACACGGNTNGAGAGAGAGAGTCAGAGAATGAGGTAGAGAGAGAGAGAGTCAGAGACGGAGAGAGAGAGAGTCAGAGAGAGAGAGAGAGAGAGTCAGAGANTGAGTAGAGAGAGAGAGAGAACGTGAGAGAGAGAGAGAGTCAGAGANCGAGAGAGAGAGAGACAGAGAGAGCGAGTAGAGAGAGAGAGTCAGAGAGAGNTAGAGAGAGAGAGAGAGAATGAGAGAGAGAGAGAGTACACGGGTAGAGAGAGAGTCAAACGAGAGAGAGAGAGTCAGAGAATGGCGAGAGAGAGAGACAGAGAGAACGGTAGAGAGAGAGTCAGACGGGAGAGAGAGAGAAACGGAGTAAGAGAGAGAGTCAGAGAACGAGNTAGAGAGAGAGAGTCAGAGAGACGGGGAGAGAGAGAGTCAGAGCGAGGTAGACTTTGACTTTTAACACGTCTTTATTGCCGTGACGGCNAAAACCGTCACAGCTGTTGCGTGTCAGGTATTGCTCTGCCACATTCGGCCTGAGCCAACAAACAACAAACAACAAACAACACTTCGAGGAAAACCGGAGCATCCCGGAGAAAAAACCTCGTCTCGCGCGCGCATTACACCATCCGCGCATCTCGCGTCACTGATTAAACTATGACTGGCGGTCTTATTCTAAGTATGCAACGCGCGCCGGTCTGAGTTCTGAGTCGGGCCTCGGAAGAAGCCAACAACCGGGAGTAGCCCCTCCCGCGCGCGCGCCACTCCGTCCCTCGCGCGCGTCATGCCGTCAAGTCTACTGTCCTTCATATTCGTCGGTGTCATGTGTGGCGTCGCGTGCAGTGTATCGCGCCATAAGTCAATCGCCGGTGCCACGCAACGGCGTGCGCAAATCGCCTTCCGGGCTGCTGGAACGCCGTTCGCGCCGTGTCTCCGTTCGTCCACTTCTTGCCCCGCCCGTGCTCGCCGTCCATAGGGATCCTCCCAGGAACGGCTCACCATCGGCGCCAGACTGCCACGGACGCGCGTGCACGCCGGCTCTCCCTGGGGGGGGGGGGTGGGGTGGGGGANGGGGNGGGGGGGGTGGGGGGGGGGGGGGGGGGGGGGGGGGGGGGGGGGGGGGGGGGGGGGGGGGGGGGNGGGGGGGGGGGGGGGGGCGCTGCTCCACGCGTCGCGCGGCTCGGGCGCCACCGCCAGCGCGCGCAGCCGCCCGCACGTGCCGTCGCCGGTCGCCTGCACGGCCAGATCCTTCCGCACTCCTCGTGTCCGCGCCCTCCACGCGGCTTGTCGCGGCCGTTGTCATAGGCGTATTGTTAGGGTTCCGCCTTCACTTGACCAGAGAGCGTGGCCGGCCCCCATTTGTTCTGGAAGGACTCGTGCTCCCCCCCTCATTCGCGTGTAATATTCGTATTCTATTTTGAGCCTCGCTGCTAGCAGCCGGCGCATCATCGCTACTGCTGAGCAGCTTTCGTTCGTGACTCCTCCATTCTCCAGCTTCTTTTTCCGTGTTTTGTATATTGCCATCTTTGCCTGCGCCAGCACAAAGTTGGCCAGGACGTGGCGCTTATCCAGCCTGCGGGTACCCCGCACACCAAGGTGCTCCGAAAGAAAGGCACATTGATTTTGGTAAGGAGGCTCCCAGTGTCTTGAAGAGCGGCGCCAGCCTCCGACAGTCCAGATATATGTGTGCGAGATCTTCTTCTTCGTCACAGAAGGCGCATGCCGCGGACGCTCCTGGCTGGATCTTGCGGACCCACTCTGCTGAGGGCAGTGCCCAGTGGGCCAGCCTCCACTGCAGGTCTCCGGCTCTTTTCGCCACTGGGGCTTTGTAAAACTCTCCCCACTGCGGGGTGACATCTAACAGTGGGGAGAAGCGATCCTTCCATTTCGTGGATGGCGTATTTGCAAGGGCTTGACGGTGCAACGTTTTTACGCAGCAGTTGTAAATAGCTGCTTTAGAGGCGGTCCGTAGCGCAAAATCCCCGCACTTGTCCAGCTTCAACAGCAGCCCTGCGTCGCTCCGCCCGCAGGGCTGGACGCAGGCTGCCTGTGGGGGGGGGGGTGGGACGAGTCGGTGCCGTCCGGCGTGCGCAGCTGCAGCTGGAGATCTTTCACCGTCGTCAACACCGCTCGTAGCACTTTCCCCCGGCTATTATCGTGCGGAGACCTACGGCGCGACTTATTTCAGCCGCGCTCTTCCANTTTTGACAGCCGTCGTGGCTCTGTATTATGTCTCTCACCGTTTTAACGCCGGCTTGGATAAAACGAAGAGCCATCGCTTTTTCACCCTTCACCCCTCCAAAGAGGTCGTTGAAGAATAGGGGCTCCATCAGGAAGGCGTCCATGTCGCAGTAGGGGTCTTCTTCGCCCACTCCAGGCTTCGCCACGCCTCGCTCAGATTTTGATAATACGCGGGCAGTCCATTGCAGTCCACTAGGCTCAGGTTCATAAGGAACAGCTCTTTCCCGTAGCCCATCTGTCCCCCGGCGCATCTCAGCACGGCGAGGGCCAGCGTCCTCCACGGCGCTTCCTCCTGATCGTACAGTATGGCCCTCGCTGTCTGGATGCGGAAGCACATTATCCTGGCTGCCGCATCCACCAGGCCCTGTCCGCCCTCGTGCCTCGGCAGATGGAGTACGCCGGGCCTGAGCCAGTGTTTCCCGGCCCAAACGAAGGCGACGAGCGCTTTGTTGACTTTGCTCACCAGCCATTCTGGTGGGGAAGGGCTTTCATTCTGTGCCAAAGTACGGCGGCAGCCAGGTTGTTGGCGATCAGTGTCCTGCCCCTAAAGGAGAGGTGTGCGCGGAGGTGTTCCCACGACTTCAGCTTGTCTTCAAATCTTACATACAACTCGTCCCAGTTTTTTCGGACCGCCGAGTCGCTCCCAGGTGCACTCCGAGGTACAAGATCCCGTCATCCCGCCACTGCACTCCGCCCGGGAGGGGTACGGGTTGCGTGGCGCTGTGTAGCCCCATCCACAGTGCCGTGCTTTTCTGCCAGTTGACCTTGGCGCCGGCGGCGTCCTCGTAGTCCTTGACCGCACTGCGCAGCGCGACGACGTCCTCGCTGTCGTTCACCACCACGCAGACATCGTCGGCATATGCTGAGAGTTTCAGGTTCGCCCGTCAGGACCCGGGAAGGATAGTCCAGGCAGGGTGGTTCTTAACCTCCTCAGGAACGGCTCTAGTGACAGCGCATATAGCAACCCTGAGAGGGGCATCCCTGCCGCACCCCCTCGTTACCGGAAGGGGGGCCCAGGCGTTGATTGATTTTAATTGTGCTTTGTATATCGGCGTACAGTAATTGGACTTGTGCCGTGAAGAGAGGCCCGAAGCCGAAGGCGGATAAGAGTTTTTCCAGGTAGCCGTGCTCCACCCTGTCAAAGGCCTTCTCTTGATCCATGAAGACCATTCCGGCATTCACACGGTGTATTTCGGCCAGGGATATGGCATCACGAACCGCACCAATGCTGTTATGAATGGTGCGGCCGGGAATGCAGTAAGTCTGGTCCTTGCCGATAACGCGGCCTGCCACGGTCTTCAGGCGGTTGGCTATCGCCTTAGCGATTATTTTATAATCTGTGCACAAGAGGGACACGGCCGCCAGTTCTCTATCTTACGCGGGTCTCCTTTCTTGGGTAGCAGTACTACCACAGCCCGCCTGCAGCTGACTGGCAGCCGTCCTTCCGCAGACTCACCGCTAGCACCTCCAGTAAGCAGGGGCGATTAGATCCAAAAGGCCTCGTAGAACTCCACTGGGAGACCATCGATGCCTGGAGATTTCCCCTGGGGAGCCCTGCCATCGCAGCTCGCAGCTCCTCCAGGGTTATGGGCCTTCCAGTTTTTCTCTCTCTTCCTCCTCCAGGGTGGGACTTCCTTCTAGGAGGAGGTCGGCTGCTCCTGGTTGTACGGTTCCGCTTTTCAGCAGCGTGAGAAAAACCGTGTGGCCGTTAGCCTAATTTCCTCCTCAGATGTTGTTATTTTGCCTTCTTCAGTCAGCAGACTTGTGATTGCGTTGTTGCTGCTGTTCTTGTTGTTGTTCTGAAGGCGAAAAAATATTTGGAGGGTGAGTCCATCTGTTCCAGATGCTGCATCCTCCTCTCCACGTAGGAGGCGTGCATCCGCTGGTCAGTGACAGCCCTGAAAAGCTTCCGCCCTTCGAGCAGCCGCGACGCCGGATCCTCGTCTCTCCGCTTTACCNCGCTAGACCCTGTATCCGTTTCCAGCTGGAGCAGTTCCTCCTCCAGGCGTCGCAGTGCGTCGTGTCTCGCGACAGCACGGTGGCCGCAATCTGTACAGAGAGAGCCCTCACCTGTGCCTTAACGGCTTCCCACCGCTGTGGGCGGGGATGGAGGGTCCTCATCCTTCTTCAAATGCGACCAACACGCCCTGATCGCCGTCTTGAACTCCTGCTCGTCTAACTGGGTCACGTCCATCCGCCAGTAGGGCAGCGACGGCGCTCCCGGGCACCCGTAATGACGCTGTGACTAGATGGTGGTCTGATATGCCTGTCGGTCTTATCCGGCATTCGCCGAGGAGAGTCGCGTTTTCCTTGTTTATATATATGCGATCCAGCCTGGCGAGGCTCACCCTGCCTTGAGGAGAGCCGCGGCACCACGTATATTGTCGTTTCGTCGGATGTTGCAGCCTCCACGCGTCGGCGAGTCGGAATTGTTGTAACGTTCTCGCTAGTGGTCTCGCCGCTTCGGGGTGTGGCTCGGGGCCGCTGCGGTCGAGCGCCGGATCCAGGGTACAGTTCCAGTCTCCGCCCGCGACCGCAACGACCCCGTCAGCCCTGCTCGCCTCCAACGCGGTGTGCAGCGTGTCGGTGAAGAAAGCCCTCCTCTCTTTGCTCTTGCATGGCGCGTAAACGTTGAAGCATCTGAATCTGGTGTCGTTTACTACAAAGTNCACCGAGATCAGGTGCGCCTTAAGGATCTCCTTGAAGACCACCTTCTCCGGGGTGAAATTCCTTCCGAACAGGAAGGCTACCCCTGCCCGATTCCCGTCTCCATTGCTGAAGAAGGAAGGGGCGCTTACCAGGGGCTGCCGTCGGGCACATAGGTGGCGTCAAGATGTGTCTCTTGTATCATCGCGACGTCTGCCTTGTTTTCTTCCAGCAGTAGGCAGACACGATGCCATCTTTCTCTGTTCCTCACTCCATTGCCGTTGATACTCAGGATTTTAATGCCGGAGGTCATCATGGGTTTCCTTCATTNTCTTCTTCTTCTTGCGGTGTTACGGGAGGCCGCTCCTGGGAGAGGGGCGCTGCTTCCCCAGTTTCGTCCGCAGTGCCCGCAGTCGATGTACCTCACCAGAGTTAAAACCGTAAAGCGACGGTTTCTTCAATATCTGGTGGGCAGCTTTCTTAAAGCCCTCCAGGTCGGGGAAGGCCAGTTCAGGGCGAGTGTGCCATTGCCTGAAGTTTTCCTTGAGGTAGAGGAGGATGTCGTGGGGGCACATTCCCGCTCCGCCGCCACTTCGGAATAACTCCTCTCACTCGCCGTGTCATCTTCATCGCGGTCCTTTTCCTCACCGATCACAGCCCCTCTGCGACCGTGTGGGGTCCGGCCATGGTGGGTTGGCGTAGGTGGAGTATCCTCCCCGTTTTCCACCTGTACTCCGCTAGATGGGGGGGGGGGGTCGCGTCTTCCCCGTGCAAGACATCGCTCCTTCTGCTCTCCTCCTCGATGTCTGCACGTCAGGCTCACGACCACCTTGCATTATTTCCTCATCGCAGCTGTCACGTTCATCACAACTGCTGGCGTTGACGGTGCCACTGCCGCTCTCCTCTTCCGTGGTCGTGAGTCTCGCCCTGCTGCTGCTGCTGCCCGTTTGGGGCGGGTGCCACCACCCCCCCTTGGGCTGCAGCGTTCCGCTTGGCCCTCCTTTTCCTGTTTTCCACGACGGTGAACTCCATTTCACCGTCGTCCTCACCATCTGTTTTATGCGTGCTGCTCGTGGCGTCTCCAGGCAGATGGATCTGCTGCTGCTGTTGTTGTTGCTGCTGTTGTTGCGGTTGTTGCTGTTGCTGTTGTTGGCGCTGTCGCTGCCGCTGTGACGGCACCGGCAGCGGCGGCGGCGGCATCTGCTCTCGTTGTACCTGCTGTTGTTGCTGTTCTTGTTTGTCCTGTTGCTGTTGTTGTGGTGCTGCTGTTGCTGCAGTGTCTGCTGCTCCTGTTGTTTTGTCTGCTGCTGCGGCGGCTGCTGCTGCTGCTGTGATGGCTGTTGCTGCTGTGTTTGCTGTTGCTTTTTTTCCTTCGGGCAGTTTTTGCGGGTGTGCCCCGCTCCACTGCACCCGAAACATCTTAGGGCTACCGACGAGGCAAAGACTATATAGGTGTGCCCGTCGATAGCGTACTTCATCGTCAGTTCTATTTCTGACTTGCCATCCTTTGGAATTATATACACCTGGCGCTGCAGGGATTTAACATGCGCCAGCGCGGGTTCTTCGTCCGCAGTGGCACCATCGTAACGTTAGACACTACCGTCCCGAAGCGCTCTAGGTCTTTCTTCAGGGTCGCACCCGGGAGGAAGGGGGGGCTCCAGAAAGGAGCACCCTAATGGCCGGTGTCGCGAGAGGGTGCACTGAAGCAGTTGCTCACCAACGACAATGCCGGTCGCCACTACGCCGTTCACTATCTCCTCCCTTGCCACGTACACCACCACACCGTGGTCCTGTCGTTGGGCTGCCCACACATTGGGGTAGCCGACGACCTCGGCCACCACCTCTGCTACGGCCTCCGCAGTCGTTGTTGGCGGCGGGAAGACGATGAAGCCGTTCCGCTTTGTGAGACCTTCCAGTCCGTGCAGTGCTCCATCGTGCACAAAGGAAAAAACCTCTGTGGCCTCAAGCCGCAATAAAAGAAAGAAATAAAAGAAAAAACCTACAGAGGGAAGGGCGTATGGTTAAGGGTTATTTTCCTTTTAAAGAAAGAAAGAAAAAGGTCGCCAAAAAGTAGGATGCTAGAAGAAAAACCGTATGTAAACTCTCACTCCAGGCCGAGCCAGGCTCACACCTGTGCCCAGGCCTCCGTTCACACCAACGCTAGGGCAGGAGCTCAGGTGAAACGCAGCCACACCCGACGGTGGTGAGAGAGAGAGAGAGAGAGTCAGAGAGACTTTGACTTTTAAAACGTCTTTATTGCCGTGACGGCAAAACCGTCACAGCTGTTGCGTGTCAGGTATTGCTCAGCCACATTCGGCCTGAGCCAACAAACAACCAACAAACAACGAACAAACAACACTTCGAGGAAAACCGGAGCATCCCGGAGAAAAAACCTCGTCTCGCGCGCGCATTACACCATCCGCGCGTCTCGCGTCGCTGATTAAATTATGACTGGCATTCTTATTCCAAGTATGCAACCGCGCGCCGGTCTGAGTTCTGAGTCGGGCCACGGAAGAAGCCAACAACCGGGAAGAACCCCTTTCCCGCGCGCGCGCCACTCCCGTCCCTCGCGCGCATCATGCTGCCAAGTCTACTGTCCTTCATCTTCGTCGGTGTCATGTGTGGTGTCGCGTGCAGTGTATCGCGCCATAAGTCAATCGCCGGTGCCACGCAACGGCGTGCATAAGTTGCCTTCCGGGCTGCTGAAACGCCGTTCGCGCCGTGTCTCAGTCTGTCCACTTCTTGCCCCGCCCGTGCTCGCCGTCCATAGGGATCCTCCCAGGAACGGCTCACCATCGGGCGCGCAGACTGCCACGGACGCGCTTGCACGCCGACTCTCCCCTGGGGGGGAGGGAGACAGGGGGGGGCAGGGTGGGAGGGGGGTGGGGTGGGTAGGGANGGGGGGGTAGGGAGGGGGGTGGGGGGCGGGGAGGGGGGGCGGGGANGGGGGGGGCGGGGGGGGCCGCTGCTCCACGCGTCGCGCGGCTCGGGGCGCCACCGCCAGCGCGCGCAGCCGCCTCGCACGTGCCGTCGCCGGTCGCCTGCACGGCCAGATATCCTTTCCGCACTCCTCGTGTCCGCCCCTCCACGCGGCTTGTCGCGGCCGTTGTCATAGGCGTATTGTTAGGGTTCCGCCTTCACTTGACCAGAGAGCGTGGCCGGCCCCCCATTTGTTCTGGAAGGACTCGTGCTCCCCCCTCATTCGCGTGTAATATTCGTATTCTATTTTGAGCCTCGCTGCTAGCAGCCGGCGCATCATCGCTACTGCTGAGCAGCTTTCGTTCGTGACTCCTCCATTCTCCAGCTTCTTTTTCCGTGTTTTGTATATTGCCATCTTTGCCTGCGCCAGCACAAAGTTGGCCAGGACGTGGCGCTTATCCAGCCTGCGGGGTACCCCGCACACCAAGGTGCTCCGAAAGAAAGGCACATTGATTTTGGTAAGGATGGCTCCCAGTGTCTTGAAGAGCGGCGCCAGCCTCCGACAGTCCAGATACATGTGTGCGAGATCTTCTTCTTCGTCACAGAAGGCGCATGCCGCGGACGCTCCTGGCTGGATCTTGCGGACCCACTCTGCTGAGGGCAGTGCCCAGTGGGCCAGCCTCCACTGCAGGTCTCCGGCCTTTTCGCCACTGGGGCTTTGTAAAACTCTCCCCACTGCGGGGTGACATCTAACAGTGGGGAGAAGCGATCCTTCCATTTCGTGGAAGGCGTATTTGCAAGGGCTTGACGGTGCAACGTTTTAACGCAGCAGTTGTAAATAGCTGCTTTAGAGGCGGTCCGTAGCGCAAAATCCCCGCACTTGTCCAGCTTCAACAGCAGCCCTGCGTCGCTCCGCCCGCAGGGCTGGACGCAGGCTGCCTGTAGGGGGGGGGGTTGGGACGAGTCGGTGCCATCCGGCGTGCGCAGCTGCAGCTGGAGATCTTTCACCGTCGTCAACACCGCTCGTAGCACTTTTCCCCCGGCTATTATCGTGCGGAGACCTACGGCGCGACTTATTTCAGCCGCGCTCTTCCATTTTTGACAGCCGTCGTGGCTCTGTATTATGTCTCTCACCGTTTTAACGCCGGCTTGGATAAAACGGAGAGCCATCGCTTTTTCACCCTTCACCCCTCCAAAGAGGTCGTTGAAGAATAGGGGCTCCATCAGGAAGGCGTCCATGTCGCAGTAGGGGTCTTCCTCCCCACTCCAGGCTTCGCCACGCCTCGCTCAGATTTTGATAATACGCGGGCAGTCCATTGCAGTCCACTAGGCTCAGGTTCATAAGGAACAGCTCTTTCCCGTAGCCCATCTGTCCCCCGGCGCACCTCAGCACGGCGAGGGCCAGCGTCCTCCACGGCGCTTCCTCCTGATCGTACAGTATGGCCCTCGCTGTCTGGATGCGGAAGCACATTATCCTGGCTGCCGCATCCACCAGGCCCTGTCCGCCCTCGTGCCTCGGCAGATGGAGTACGCCGGGCTTGAGCCAGTGTTTCCCGGCCCAAACGAAGGCGACGAGCGCTTTGTTGACTTTGCTCACCAGCCATTCTGGTGGGGGAAGGGCTTTCATTCTGTGCCAAAGTACGGCGGCAGCCAGGTTGTTGGCGATCAGTGTCCTGCCCCTAAAGGAGAGGTGTGCGCGGAGGTGTTCCCACGACTTCAGCTTGTCTTCAAATCTTACATACAACTCGTCCCAGTTTTTTCGGACCGCCGAGTCGCTCCCCAGGTGCACTCCGAGGTACAAGATCCCGTCATCCCGCCACTGCACTCCGCCCGGGAGGGGTACGGGTTGCGTGGCGCTGTGTAGCCCCATCCACAGTGCCGTGCTTTTCTGCCAGTTGACCTTGGCGCCGGCGGCGTCCTCGTAGTCCTTGACCGCACTGCGCAGCGCGACGACGTCCTCGCTGTCGTTCACCACCACGCAGACATCGTCGGCATATGCTGAGAGTTTCAGGTTCGCCCCGTCAGGACCCGGGAAGGATAGTCCAGGCAGGGTGGTTCTTAACCTCCTCAGGAGCGGCTCTAGTGACAGCGCATATAGCAACCCTGAGAGGGGGCATCCCTGCCGCACCCCTCTCGTTACCGGGAAGGGGGACCCAGGCGTTGATTGATTTTAATTGTGCTTTGTATATCGGCGTACAGTAATTGGACTTGTGCCGTAAAGAGAGGCCCGAAGCCGAAGGCGGATAAGAGTTTTTCGAGGTAGCCGTGTTCCACCCTGTCAAAGGCCTTTTCTTGGTCCATGAAGACCATTCCGGCATTCACACGGTGTATTTCGGCCAGGGATATGGCATCACGAACCGCACCAATGCTGTTATGAATGGTGCGGCCGGGAATGCAGTAAGTCTGGTCTTGCCGATAACGCGGCCTGCCACGGTCTTCAGGCGGTTGGCTATCGCCTTAGCGATTATTTTATAATCTGTGCACAAGAGGGACACCGGCCGCCAGTTCTCTATCTTACGCGGGTCTCCTTTCTTGGGCAGCAGTACTACCACAGCCCGCCTGCAGCTGACTGGCAGCCGTCCTTCCCGCAGACTCACCGCTAGCACCTCCAGTAAGCAGGGGCCGATTAGATCCCAAAAGGCCTCGTAGAACTCTACTGGAAGACCATCGATGCCTGGAGATTTCCCCCTGGGGAGCCCTGCCATCGCAGCTCGCAGCTCCTCCAGGGTTATGGGGCCTTCCAGTTTTTCTCTCTCTTCCTCCTCCAGGGTGGGACTTCCTTCTAGGAGGAGGTCGGCTGCTCCTGGTTGTACGGTTCCGCTTTTCAGCAGGCGTGAGAAAAACCGTGTGGCCGTTAGCCTAATTTCCTCCTCAGAGGTTGTTATTTTGCCTTCTTCAGTCAGCAGACTTGTGATTGCGTTGTTGCTGCTGTTCTTTTTGTTGTTCTGAAGGCGAAAAAATATTTGGAGGGTGAGTCCATCTGTTCCAGATGCTGCATCCTCCTCTCCACGTAGGAGGCGTGCATCCGCTGGTCAGTGACAGCCCTGAAAAGCTTCCGCCCTTCGAGCAGCCGCGACGCCGGATCCTCGTCTCTCCGCTTTACCTCGCTAGACCCTGTATCCGTTTCCAGCTGGAGCAGTTCCTCCTCCAGGCGTCGCAGTGCGTCGTGTCTCGCGACAGCACGGTGGCCCGCAATCTGTACAGAGAGAGCCCTCACCTGTGCCTTAACGGCTTCCCACCGCTGTGGGGCGGGGATGGAGGGGTCCTCATCCTTCTTCAAATGCGACCAACACGCCCTGATCGCCGTCTTGAACTCCTGCTCGTCTAACTGGGTCACGTCCATCCGCCAGTAGGGGCAGCGACGGCGCTCCCCGGGCACCCGTAATGACGCTGTGACTAGATGGTGGTCTGATATGCCTGTCGGTCTTATCCGGCATTCGCCGAGGAGAGTCGCGTTTTCCTTGTTTATATATATGCGATCCAGCCTGGCGAGGCTCACCCTGCCTTGAGGAGAGCCGCGGCACCACGTATATTGTCGTTTCGTCGGGTGTTGCAGCCTCCACGCGTCGGCGAGTCGGAATTGCTGTAACGTTCTCGCTAGTGGTCTCGCCGCTTCGGGGTGTGGCTCGGGGCCGCTGCGGTCGAGCGCCGGATCCAGGGTACAGTTCCAGTCTCCGCCCGCGACCGCAACGACCCCGTCAGCCCTGCTCGCCTCCAACGCGGTGTGCAGCGTGTCGGTGAAGAAAGCCCTCCTCTCTTTGCTCTTGCATGGCGCGTAAACGTTGAAGCATCTGAATCTGGTGTCGTTTACTACAAAGTCCACCGAGATCAGGTGCGCCTTAAGGATCTCCTTGAAGACCACCTTCTCCGGGGTGAAATTCCTTCCGAACAGGAAGGCTACCCCTGCCCGATTCCCGTCTCCATTGCTGAAGAAGGAAGGGGCGCTTACCAGGGGCTGCCGTCGTGCACATAGGGTGGCGTCAAGGTGTGTCTCTTGTATCATCGCGACGTCTGCCTTGTTTTCTTCCAGCAGTAGGCAGACACGATGCCATCTTTCTCTGTTCCTCACTCCATTGCCGTTGATACTCAGGATTTTAATGCCGGAGGTCATCATGGGTTTCCTTCATTTTCTTCTTCTTCTTGCGGTGTTACGGGAGGCCGCTCCTGGGAGAGGGGGCGCTGCTTCCCCAGTTTCGTCCGCAGTGCCCGCAGTCGATGTACCTCACCAGAGTTAAAACCATAAAGCGACGGTTTCTTCAATATCTGGTGGGCAGCTTTCTTAAAGCCCTCCAGGTCGGGGAAGGCCAGTTCAGGGCGAGTGTGCCATTGCCTGAAGTTTTCCTTGAGGTAGAGGAGGATGTCGTGGGGGGCACATTCCCGCTCCGCCGCCACTTCGGAATAACTCCTCTCACTCGCCGTGTCATCGTCATCGCGGTCCTTTTCCTCACCGATCACAGCCCCTCTGCGACCGTGTGGGGTCCGGCCATGGTGGGTTGGCGTAGGTGGAGTATCCTCCCCGTTTTCCACCTGTACTCCGCTAGATGGGGGGGGGGGGTCGCGTCTTCCCCGTGCAAGACATCGCTCCTTCTGCTCTCCTCCCTCGATGTCTGCACGTCAGGCTCACGACCACCTTGCATTATTTCCTCATCGCAGCTGTCATGTTCATCACAACTGCTGGCGTTGACGGTGCCACTGCCGCTCTCCTCTTCCGTGGTCGTGAGTCTCGCCCCTGCTGCTGCTGCTGCCCGTTTGGGGCGGGTGCCACCACCCCCCCTTGGGCTGCAGCGTTCCGCTTGGCCCTCCTCCTTTTCCTGTTTTCCACGACGGTGAACTCCATTTCACCGTCGTCCTCACCATCTGTTTTATGCGTGCTGCTCGTGGCGCCTCCAGGCAGATGGATCTGCTGCTGCTGTTGTTGTTGCTGCTGTTGCTGTTGCTGTTGGCGCTGTCGCTGCCGCTGTGACGGCAACGGCAGCGGCGGCGGCGGCATCTGCTCTCGTTGTACCTGCTGTTGTTGCTGTTCCTGTTCGTCCTGTTGCTGTTGTTGGTGCTGCTGTCGCTGCAGTGTCTGCTGCTCCTGTTGTTTTGTCTGCTGCTGCGGCGGCTGCTGCTGCTGCTGTGATGGCTGTTGCTGCTGTGTTTGCTGTTGTTTTTTTCCTTCGGGCAGTTTTTGCGGGTGTGCCCCGCTCCACTGCACCCGAAGCATCGTAGGGCTACCGACGAGGCAAAGACTATATAGGTGTGCCCGTCGATAGCGTACTTCATCGTCAGCTCTATGTCTGACTTGCCATCCTTTGGGATTATATATACCTGGCGCTGCAGGGATTTAACATGCGCCAGCCGCGGGTTCTTCGTCCGCAGTGGCACCATCGTAACGTTAGACACCACCGTCCCGAAGCGCTCCAGATCTTTCTTCAGGGTGGCACCCGGGAGGAAGGGGGGGCTCCGGAAAGGAGCACCCTAATGGCCGGTGTCGCGAGAGGGGTGCACTGAAGCAGTTGCTCACCAACGACAATGCCGGTCGCCACTACGCCGTTCACTATCTCCTCCCTTGCCACGTACACCACCACACCGTGGTCCTGTCGTTGGGCTGCCCACACATTGGGGTAGCCGACGACCTCGGCCACCACCTCTGCTACGGCCTCCGCAGTCGTTGTTGGCGGCGGGAAGACGATGAAGCCGTTCCGCTTCGTGAGACCTTCCAGTCTCGTGCAGTGCTCCATCGTGCACAAAGGAAAAAACCCTCTGTGGCCTCAAGCCGCAATAAAAGAAAGAAATAAAAGAAAAACCTACAGAGGGAAGGGCGTATGGTTAAAGGTTCTTTTCCTTTTAAAGAAAGAAAGAAAAAGGTCGCCAAAAAGTAGGATGCTAGAAGAAAAACCGTATGTAAACTCTCACTCCAGGCCGAGCCAGGCTCACACCTGTGCCCAGGCCTCCATCCACACCAACGTTGGGGCAGGAGCTCAGGTGAAACGCAGCCACACCCGACGGTGGTGAGAGAGAGAGAGAGAGAGTCAGAGAACGAGGTAGAGAGAGAGGTAGAGAGTGGGTGAGTTGGTGACTGTATCACTGTACCACTGTGTGTGTGTGAGAGTTGTGGGGAGCGGCAGTACAGTGGCTGGCGCGCTGCGCTACGAACCCGGCGACCCGGGTTCAAGTCCCACTCACGGCCAACACCATCAGTGACGATTATAGAAGCCGCTCCCGGGCCTCTCCTAGGTTGACTCGGCCTCAAAAGAGCAGCTGGTGCAGAGTGTGAACATCGCCACTAGGGGTACAAAGGCGACCGGTTGTGGTGCTGGTCACTCGCCTCCTCGTGTGCGGTGCCGGCATTCATAGCTGCTCGCTTACAGCACTTGCCACGACAGTACGTTAAGACTATGCAGGGGACCTTTGTCTTTGTATGTGTGAGAGTGTGGCAAGTTACATATTCATTTTTACCTCGTGGTTTCGTGGTAATGAATTGAAGGTGGAGGGGTTACCAGCCCTCGCACCCGCCCAGAGCCCCCGTTTAGCCACTGTGGTGGTCACAGACGTCATGAGGGAGAGGCCAATGGGCATTGGCCCTCCCCCACAACACTGTGAGTGGTGGTGGTGTGTGAGTGGGTGTGAGTGGTGGTGAGTGTGAGGGGGTTAGTAGTGAGGTGGTGAGTGGTGGTGAGTGTGAGAGTGGTGAGTGAGTGAGTGTGAGTGGGGGGTGAGGGGTGAGTGTGAGTGGGGTGAGTGAGTGCGTCCGTCCTCTCGCTGGCCCAGCAGCAGCAGCAGCCGTGGGTTGTCAGGCTCAGGGCTACGCGCTTCCACCTGCCCAGGGGTTGAACTTCGTCAGGAGCCGCTCCGTTGCTGTGGGGCCGCAGGTCTCACAGCTGCCTCGTGCTGTGGTGGCTGCGCCCTTGCGGCAGCGCTCAGCGCAGTTGTGGCGCTCTTCTTGTTCACGTGGCGAGGGCTCTGTGGCGCTGTGGAACTGCTGCTCTACCAAGCTGAAGCAGCTACTGAAGCAGCTGAATCAGTTGTAGCGCTGTCCGGAGTGCCGTGACGTTGCGGTGGCGTTCCGCCCTGTGCGTGTTGACAGTGAGTGACAGTGAGTGAGTGAGTGACAGTGAGTGAGTGACAGTGAGTGACTGAGTGAGTGACAGTGAGTGAGTGACAGAGTGAGTGAGTGACAGTGAGTGACAGTGAGTGACAGTGACAGTGAGTGACAGTGAGTGACAGTGAGTGAGTGACAGTGACAGTGACAGTGAGTGACAGTGAGTCACAGTGAGTGACAGTGAGTGAGTCACAGTGAGTCACAGTGAGTCACAGTGAGTCACAGTGAGTGAGTGACAGTGAGTGAGTGACAGTGAGTGACAGTGAGTGACAGTGAGCGAGTGACAGTGAGCGAGTGACAGTGAGTGACAGGAGCGAGTGACAGTGAGTGAGTGACAGTGATGACAGTGAGTGAGTGACAGTGAGTGACAGTGAGTGAGTGAGTGAGCGACAGTGAGTCGACAGTGAGTGACAGTGAGTGACAGTGAGTGAGTGAGTGACAGTGAGTGAGTGACAGTGAGTGACAGTGAGTGAGTGACAGTGACAGTGAGTGAGTGACAGTGAGTGAGTGACAGTGAGTCACAGTGAGTGACAGTGAGTGACAGTGAGTGAGTGACAGTGAGCGAGTGACAGTGAGCGACAGTGAGTGAGTGACAGTGAGTGACAGTGAGTGAGTGACAGTGAGTGAGTCAGTGAGTGACAGTGAGTCACAGTGAGTGAGTGACAGTGAGTGAGTGACAGTGAGTGACAGTGAGTGACAGTGAGTGAGTGACAGTGAGTCACAGTGAGTGACAGTGAGTGACAGTGAGTCACAGTGAGTGACAGTGAGTGAGTGAGTAAGTCACAGTGAGTCACAGTGAGTGACAGTGAGTGACAGTGAGTGAGTGAGTGACAGTGACTGAGTGAGTGACAGTGAGTGACAGTGAGTGACAGTGAGTGACAGTGAGCGACTGAGTGAGTGACTGAGTGAGTGACAGTGAGTGACAGTGAGCGAGTGACTGAGCGAGTGACTGTGAGTGAGTGACAGTGAGTGAGTGACTGTGAGTGAGTGACAGTGAGTGAGTGACAGTGAGCGAGTGACAGTGAGTGACAGTGAGTGAGTGACAGTGAGTGACAGTGAGTGAGTGACAGTGAGTGACAGTGAGTGAGTGACAGTGAGTCACAGTGAGTGAGTGACAGTGAGTGACAGTGAGTGAGTGACAGTGAGTCACAGTGAGTGAGTGACAGTGAGTCACAGTGAGTGAGTGACAGTGAGTGAGTCACAGTGAGTCACAGTGAGTCACAGTGAGTGAGTGACAGTGAGTGAGTGACAGTGAGTCACAGTGAGTCACAGTGAGTGAGTGACAGTGAGTGAGTGACAGTGAGCGAGTGACAGTGAGTGACAGTGAGTGAGTGACAGTGAGTGAGTGACAGTGAGTGACAGTGAGTGAGTGACAGTGAGCGAGCGACAGTGAGTGAGTGACAGTGAGTGAGTGACAGTGAGCGAGCGACAGTGAGTGAGTGACAGTGAGCGAGTGACAGTGAGTGAGTGACAGTGAGGGAGTGACTGAGTGAGTGACAGTGAGTGAGTGACAGTGAGTGAGTGACAGTGAGCGAGTGACAGTGAGTGACAGTGAGCGAGTGACAGTGAGCGAATGACAGTGAGTGACAGTGAGTGACGAGTGAGTGACAGTGAGTGAGTGACAGTGAGCGAGTGACAGTGAGCGACAGTGAGCGACAGTGAGCGAGTGACAGTGAGTACAGTGAGTGAGTGACAGTGAGCGAGTGACAGTGAGTGACAGTGAGTGACAGTGAGTGAGTGACAGTGAGTGACAGTGAGTGAGTGACAGTGAGTGACAGTGAGTGAGTGACAGTGATTCACAGTGAGTCACAGTGAGTGACAGTGATTCACAGTGAGTCACAGCGAGTGACAGTGAGTGAAAGTGAGCGAGTGACAGTGAGCGAGTGACTGTGAGCGAGTGACAGTGAGTGAGTCACAGTGAGTGACAGTGAGTGACAGTGAGTGAGTGACAGTGAGCGAGTGACAGTGAGCGACAGTGAGTGAGTGACAGTGAGTGACAGTGAGTGAGAGTGAGTGAGTGACAGTGAGTGAAAGTGAGTGAGTGACAGTGAGTGAGTGACAGTGAGCGAGTGACAGTGAGTGAGTGACAGTGAGTGAGTGACAGTGAGCGACAGTGAGTGAGTGACAGTGAGTGAGTGACAGTGAGTGAAGTGAGTGACAGTGAGCGAGTGACAGTGAGTGAGTGACAGTGAGTGAGTGACAGTGAGTGACAGTGAGTGAGTGACAGTGAGTGACAGTGAGTGAGTGACAGTGAGTGAGTGACAGTGACAGTGAGTGAGTGACAGTGAGTACAGTGAGTGACAGTGGTGAGTGACAGTGATTCACAGTGAGTCACAGTGAGTCACAGTGAGTGAGTGACATGAGTGAGTGACAGTGA